>JAPYYD010005573.1:0-11993 GCA_028551405.1 Uromys caudimaculatus | reverse complement strand
ACAGGTTTGCTGTATATTGCTTTTACTATGTTTAGGTATGGGCCTTGAATTTCTGATCTTTCCAGGACCTACCACACTTTAAAAGCATTCCTGTCTTGTAAGAGTAAGATGTCTCAATAATAGTACAATGTCTTCCGTGTCTTACATATTAACCATATTAACTTTTATTTTTCTAAATTAATTAAATTATTCTTGTTCTTAAGAGATATGGCCTCATGTAGCACTATTTGGCTTAAATCTCAAAGTTCACTGCTCTTCCTCCTCAGTGCTTAGATATAGGCACATTCACCATATCTGCCTGCTTCATACTGTATACAATTAGAAGAACTAGCAGAGCATTGACCCAGAAGATGCTCCAACATGTAATAAGGACACATGCTCCACTATGTTCATAGCAGCCATATTATAATAGCAAGAAGCTGGAAACAACCCAGATGTCCTTCAACAGAGGAATGGATACAGAAAATGTGGTAAATTTACACAATGGAAGACTACTCATCTATTAAAAACAATGACTTCATGAAAATCGCAGGCAAATGGATGGAACTTGAAAATATCATCCTGAGTGAGGTAACTCTGTCACAAAAGTACGAACATGGTATGTAATCACTGATAAGCGTATAGTAGTCCAAAAGTTCAGAACACCCATGATTCAATTCACAGCAACTTTTGGACTGAGTGTGCGGTCCCAGATGGATGAGTTGGAGAAGAGACTGAAGGAATTGAGGGAGTTTGCAGCCCCATGGGGAGGGAACAACAGTGTCAACTGTTCAGGTCCTCTGGTGCTCCTAGAGAC
This sequence comes from Uromys caudimaculatus, assembly GCA_028551405.1. Taxonomy (NCBI): domain Eukaryota; kingdom Metazoa; phylum Chordata; class Mammalia; order Rodentia; family Muridae; genus Uromys; species Uromys caudimaculatus. Next base: position 11,197 of record JAPYYD010005573.1, on the reverse strand, counting down.
TGGACCACCTACCAAGGAATGCATATGGAGGGTTCCATTGTGCTGGCCACATATGTGGCAGAGGAGGGCCTTGTTGGCCATCAGTGGGAGGAGAAGCCCTTGAGTCTGAGAGTGTTAGATTCCCCAGTATAGGGGAATGCCAGGGAGGGAAGATGGGAGTGGGTGGGTGGGTGGGTGGGAGAATACCCTGTTAGAGGCAGGGGGAGGGGGTAAGGGATAGGGGGCTTCCAAAGGGGAGACCTGAAAAGAAGAAACATTTGAAATGTAAATAAAGTATTAAATTAAAAAAAAAAGAAAAAAAAGGAGTTAGTGCAACTATACCCATCTTCTAGGGATTTTGTTTGTCTGTTTGTCTGTATTATCATTATTATTATTATTATTATTATTATTATTATTATTATTTTATTTTTATGTTTGGTTGGTTGTATTACAATTATCATTATTACATTTCAATTCATACACAATATTTAAAACACACACTGAAAGTCAAAAAAAAAAGATATACATAACTTTTACCTGGCATAATAAATGTAGTGTCACAAGCTGGATGAAAGAACACGTGTCCTTACAGAATATTTTTAATGTTCTGGTTCACAATGTTCAGTTTCCTGAAGCACAGTCCAGTTCATGTAGAAGCATTTAGTCCATTTAATTGCCCTTGTGAGCCCTGAAGATGTTAGTGACAGATACCAATTGTTGATGTTCCTTGTGTTAGATATGTTTTGAGTTAATTAACTCTTCGTTAATTCAATCCAAGACTCTCATGTTTTTTATGAGAAACCACAAAATTGTTTTAGGCTAATATCTTGACTAAAGATAAAATTGATAATAATTTTTAATACTGTTCTATATGTGATAGGCATTTTCAAATTATTAATTTTCCTTATACTTTTTGTTTACAGAAACAGAAAGCATCCATTACTTCTACACTACCTAAAATACACTTTTTTGACCCATTACTTCAGAGATTGTACTGGACAGTTTATGAAACTCCATATGATAAGCCAAATTCATTATCATATTTAATATTGTGAATACACTATTGGTTTTATATATGTTTCTTTCATTATGTATAATTTGTGTCATTGAAACACTGACTCTTCAGTCAGACAGAAAGTATTGCTCTTCTAGGCAAAGATACATTAGTAACACATGGAGTTGACAACCCTTCCAAATTGTGAATCAAAGACAAATGGCCATTTATAGAGGTATTCCATAAGGAAATGTTATCAATGTGTAAGTTTCTGACATATCAAGTAGAGACTCAGCTCTGAAGCTAAATGCCAGTTTCCCTGCTTCAGAGAACTGCCCTTTAGACAGACTATAAAATATATTTTATATATTTTCCCCAGAATATTGTCTTGTTCAGCCATAACTCTATTGCACCAAAGGTCAAGAGCAAGGGACCAGTAACCTGGATCAGCTGTCTGCATTCCTCCACTGCATCGTCTCTGTACACACCTCAGGTGTTCTCTGTTGCATCTTGAAAAGCAAAGACGCAAACATCTATCCTGGTCAGACAAGTAAGGTGTGCACCAGGAGCCTCTCTAGACTCTGCTTCCCAGTCAAAGCTTGCAGCTCTCACTCTCAGGACTTCGTGTCTCTGAATATAAAGGCATCATAGAAGCATAAAGAACATATTTAATTTTTACACTTAAAACTAAAATCAGAGTCTCAATTTAAAATAGCACTATGTATAAAACTCTAGTTTTCATGAAGTACTTTTCTAGGTCTGTATTTTAGGGCTATGTTTTTTTATTCTATTGTAATATTTCAATTTTATTTATAGACATGTCAAAATTTACACAGTGTGGTAATGCTGACTTTAAAAAATATCTTTAAAGAAATATTTCTAATTTGTTGTACTGAGGAACAGAGTATATTTCTACCTCCCCACGGAAAATGTGCTTAATTCAAAATCATTAATTTTCTACATTTTCATCAAAAGAGAATTTATACATATTCTTAAATATGTTTTAACGAGTATATAGGGTATATTTTTATGGCTTTTAGTGCAGATAAAAAGAAAAGCTCTGAAACAGACTATGCACACAGGTGATCAATTTCCCTTATACATATTACTCCTGATTCCTTCACCTTCCTTCATCACCTGAGGCTTCTGTCTCATAGCTAGTACATGTAATTTTGGGTCATTATTACAACTCACAAACATCTTAACTATGTCACTAATCACTTTAGGATTCTCTCATGGTCCAGTATACTTTTAAATTACCTTTTAATAATTTATATATAGGTAATTTTAGATGCTGGAAATTATAATTTAATGACTAAATAAAATTAATCTATAAATTCACAAATAAGAAAGAACATTTGGCATTTGTCTATCTGGGACTGTGTTACTCCACTCAATATAGTATTTTCTGTCCATTTACCTACATTTTATGGTATTAGTTTTTGTTAGAGCACAATTGAATTACATTGTGTATATGTAGCACATTTTCATTATCAATCAATTCATTGAATGAATGAGGCATGTATACAACCTGGAGTAACCACAGAAACCAGGAAGTAGAAAGATTCCATGGAATGGGGGACATAAACAGCTCTAACAAGAAGTACATAAGATAGTCACACATGCTATGAAGTGGAAGATGGAAAAAATAAAAGGATTCAATAGGGAGATAGCAATGACAACAAGGATGATTGAAATTTATGAAATTACATTATGTTTACTTAAAAATGCAGTGTGGGTGTTTGTCCGTGTGTGTGTGTGTGTGTGTGTGTGTGTGTGTGTGTGTGTGTGTGTATAAACATGTATATAATTTTTAGTGAAGATACACCAGTTGGGCTATAATACTTTGTACAAGGAGCATAAACTATCATCTAATAAATACCTAGTATCAGGCTTGGGAAATCTGCCTTGAAGTGGTTAGGTGGAAAGACAAGAAGATTTCCACAATAATATTGGTTATTTCTGAGGCCTTTGGGTTTTTGTTGTTGTTTTTCTTTTAAACATAATTATTTATTGGATATTTTGTTTACATTTCAAACTTTATCCTCTTTCCCAGTTTCCCTTCCAAAAAACCGCTATCCCCTTCCCCTCCCCCTATTTCTATGAGGGTGCTCCTCCACCCACTCACCCACTCCCACCTCACTGTCCTAGCATTCCTCTACACTTGGGCACTGAGCCTTCGTAAGACCAAGGGCCTCCCCTCCAATTGATGGCATCCTCTGCTACATGTGTGGCTGGAGCCATGGATCGCTCCATGTGTACTCTTTGGTTGGTGGTTTAGTCCCTGGGAGATCTGGGGGTCTGGTTGGTTGATATTGTTGTTCTTCCTATGGGGTTGCAACCCCCTTCAGCTCCTACAGTCCTTCCCGTAACTTCTTTCTTGGGGTCTCTGTGCTCTGTCCGTTGGTCTGCTCTGAGCATCCACATCTGTATTGTTCAGGCTCTGGCAAAGCCTCACAGGAGACAGCTACATCAGGCTCTTGTCAACATGAAACTAAGATGTGTTGCTGAACACAAAGCACTTGTCAGGTACAGCACTTGTTGGAATTCAGCTTGTGGTGCCCTTCCCCTCAAAGACTTACTATCATAGCACTAGAAGGTGCCATCCAAGCTGCCAAGAGATGAAGAAATCAATATATAGCCTACACGCCCAACAATTATAAAAATATCAAGTTATGCCTAAATCTTTCATGCAGGCATGGTTATTTTGAAGTTAACTAACAAACAACCATCTAGTTGGTGTTATATTCAATAGAGCAAATCTATGCCTCTAAACCCAGTCAGCTACAAGTGTCTGTTGATGTCATGCACTCTAGAGGAGAAGTCACTATTACCACTTTTGTAAACCTGGAAAATATGTAGCTCTACTCTAGATGTATACTAGATATTTATCATTATACTTACATATAAGCATATTTCTCAGCAAACAAGCTTCTTCTGCAGCTGATGAAGACCACTGCAGAAACTCACAACTGGTCAAAATGCAGAAAACAACTAACTCAGGTGTCCAAAGTAGACTGATATATCAATAAAACAGCATCTTCACCTAGGGACCACTGAACACTGTGGAATAGCTGACAGATTGCAAGAACCAGATGACCAGGAATGTCCAATATGAGTTAATGTCTTCTACATATGAAAGCACTCATGAAATCTCAAAAACTGTAGTTTCCTAAATAAGACAACACCTGTTGACATACTACAGTGGACAAGAATCCCAAAAGACCCTACTCCTAGAGGAAAGTATAGGCAATTAATGGTTGCTGAAAGAGGGCTTATCAGTCTTTTTCAGAGATAAGTCTCCTGATAAGTTGTAAAATCCCAAATAGTAAGCCCTAAATATCTATAAACAGAGGTAACTCTAAATGGGGAACTAAGGTTGTATTTATATTAACACACACACACACACACACACACACACACACACACACACACACACACACATACAAATACACATATAATTTTTCTCCTCTCTCCTCTTTCTGCAGACTCTCCCATATACTCCTCCCTGCTTTCCTACAAAATTATGGCTTCTTTTTCACTAATATTTATTGCATACATATATGTTCGTATTTATATATTCCTAAATATCAGCTGCACAATGTTTATAATGTTAATTTTATGTATGATTTAGGTGCTGACCATTTGGTACTGAAAATCTATGGTACAAAATTATCTACTATATTTATGTACAAATTCAGACTTTCTAAAAGTACATTAAACACCCTTTCTCTATACTATTACCAAATCAGGTACTTACTGACAATATTTTATAAATTGATGAGTGAAGTGAAAATACCTTTAAGATTTAATGCAGGATTAAATGGGTTGTTAGTGAAAAGAGATAATTTAAATAAATCTGTTACAAAGGTGAACCATAACATGTGATTAGCTTTATCACTGTAATGCGATTAAAGAGTTGGATGTCTAGAGTCATAGGTTCACCAGTTGCACTGTTTTTAGAAGTGACTGTGGTCCTGTACTTCATGTGACAGTTTAAGGTGGAGTAGGGATCAAGCAGAAAGAGAACAGAGATGGTCAGATCAGAAACTACTAGTTAGACTTGAAAATATTGAAAAGTCAAGTTCTTTACCATGAACAAGTCACTTCAGGCCTATGGAATCTCATTTTGTAGCTTCAAAATGCTGTTAAAATGGACCCTGCATACTTTAGCTGTTTCTTGTGACTGAATTATGAAGGAAATATACCCTTCATTTTAATTTTTACAGCTCATGGGTTCATATAGAGATATCATTGCCCTCAGAGGCCTAAAATAAAATTCAAAAGACTTTTTATTAGATAGAAAACATCACTGTACTCATTTGACGTAAAGGGGCATTTTTTCCAACAAAGCAAGTTAATGGAATGTCATTGAAAATATTCTGATTTAACTACATAATGGCACATTTGGGAGTCTTTGGAAATAGATAGCTTTGTTTATATTAGCCATGAAGACATTTTAAATCCAAGACCTTCATTGGGGATTCATACAAGTTCTCTTTTACCGTGGCCAATAAAAGCATTTTGCTTTATTCTTTGATTTTAATTATGTGTTTTCCTTCTTTGGTTTTCACCAGGGATTCCATTACCTTGTAATAATGGCTACAATTGACATCTTGTGTAGTGTTTTATAGACAATGAGAAAAATGCAGAGAGTTTCCTTTTAATTTGGAAAATTAATGAGTACGCTATCACAATCTACCGGAAGAAGAGAAGATACCCCAGGCTCAGTCACCAGCGGTTACCTCACTACCCGCAGGTCCTTTCACCATTGACACAGGCCCTCTGCAGTGTTCCCAAGCCTCCCATACCTATGGCAAGACTGCTTGTAGGAAGATTTCTTTTTTCTTTTTTTTTTTTTTTTAAGAAAGCCATATGCATTGACTATTGCATGTAAAAGAAAGCATCCATCTCAAATGGCCTGGAACATAGTATGTATGGGAGGCTCTTTTTGACCTTACAGAGATCTACTTGCTACTGTCTCCCTCTGGAGTATTAGGATTGAAAGTGTGTGCACCATGCCTGCTTAAAGTTTATCCATTTTTAAAAAAATAAATCTTTTTAAGAATTCTTTATTATAGATAGACAACCTAATCAAAAGAAAATCATTTTAAGATAATTTTTACTCTCAGCTATTAAAGCAACGATATATGTACACTAATTAAATGTGTCTATTAAGAATAGTGAAGACTTTTTAATGTTCAGTATGTTTCAAAGTAACATAAAAACATTTAAAGTGTCTAATAATCTCTGGCATAATTTTGTCATTGAGATTTCTATATACAGTTATTGGTTACAGACAAACAATTTGCCATCACAATTATAAGGAAATCACTTCCAAAAGTTATTTTGAGTTGTTTACCTTCCTGCTTAAAGTACTTTCTGTCAGGATGGAGTGTTTCAGTCTGGTATTCATTTATTTATTTATTTTTATAATTCTTTCTTTTCTGAATATCTTAGATAAATATCTCATATTGGCTTTCAAGTCTGATTTATTTAAGTTAGCATCATGTGTCTGAATTTCACTCCTGGTGCAGCAGCATCAGTACTATATTGCTTTTTGTGTTATTAAATATTAGTCTATTATGCAGATATGTCACAGTTCAATCAACCATTATGGAGTTGCATACATTTGAGTCAATATAATTCTTTTTATGTCCAGAAAACCAGTCTAGTTTCCTTATTCTCTCAGGTGTTTCACATCTACTCAAGCAAACTTCTTCATCAACTTTGCTTTGTGATATCATAAAACTTAAAAAGTGAGAAATGGTGTCTTACTAATGTAAGAAGTGTTTCTACTGCTGTGATGAACCACCATGACCAAATGTATTTTGAGGTGTTTATTTGGTTTATGCTTTCACATCATTGTTCATCTATTAAGGAAATCAGGACAGATTCAAGCAGGACATGAACCTCAATACAGGAGCTGATGCAGAGACCAGGGAGTAGGGTCACTCACAGGATTGCTCCCATAGCTTGCTTTGTAATAGAACCCAAGACCAATATATCAGTGATTGCACCAGCTAGAGTAGGCCCTCCCCCATCAAAAATTAATCAAGAAAATATATTACAGGATTGTCTAAAGGCCAATCTTATAGAACCAGTTCTTTAATTGTGTCTCCTTCCTCTTTGGTGACTCTAGCTTATAGCAAGTTGACATAAACTAATAAGCACAATTTGTTTTTTTAAGAATTATTTATTTTGTTTATATGATATGAGTACACTGTTGCTGTCTTCAGAAACACCAGAAGATGGCATTGGGTCCCATTACAGATGGTTATGGGGCAGCATGTAGTTGCTATGAATTGAACTCAGGACCTCTGAAAGATCAGATAGTGCTCTTAACCTCTGAGCCATCTTTCCAGCCCACAAGCACAATTTGGAAAAGATTTTAAAAAGTCTGTAAAACTTGAATCTTGAGGTGATAATGGGTAAACATAATTGTTTTCACTTCTCAGTGCTTCCTTGATATTTATTTGAATAATGTAATAATTTGTTCATTTTAGCAATGTGTCTAATTTGGAAGATAATCTTGTTAAATACATATTACCATTATATTATTGTTGATCAAATATATTCTAGTAGAACTACAAAGGCTGACTTTTGTAGAAATTAACTATTTTTCTAAGTAATAATGTCCTTGATTCAAAATGATCCTTTCCTTGTGGTAACATTAGTAGAATATTTACAGTGATTTTATTCATAAGAGTGAAAAGGTGACTTAAAAATTTATTTTTCATTAAGGTCACTTATAGGTATAATGTTATTGGGAACTGTGCAAAGATCAGCCTTGTAGTATTCAATGCTGATTTCTCTGCCCCCATATCTGGTTAGAATCCGAACATGGCATTTCAATGCTTATTCTAAGTATCCCATGCCTGACTGTTGTGCAAACATTGATCCCCATTTATTCCATGATTTGTCAAGAAAAGTTGATCTGCCAGTGGCTTAGCAGCAGAGAAAATAGGGCTTGACTTCTGATCTCAGAAAGAGGAGACTTAAAGAGAGAACAAGACAAATTCACCATGATCAAAGAGTCTAGGAGCCACCATTGGAACACACCTGGAGCAGATAGAGCCAGAACAATACTAAAATACAAGTATCTCTAAGTTTTTGCCTGGGAGGTAGCCAGCTTCCCTTAGAGGAAGAGATTAGATTAATAACTTCTCAGCTATTGTGCACTTCTTTAAATGAAGCTTATAGTCTCTGTCTCATTTGTTTGGGAGCAAGCCAAGCAAGAGAAAAAGTATCATTTTAAAAATTGCAATAACAGTCATATTTGAAAAAAAAAATTCACTGAATTTCTATTGCAGTATGTTTCCACATCACCCACCACAAGTGCCACCCAATTCCAGTCATCTCTATCAATATGCTCTCCATCTATCTATCCCCCCAACCTGTTCCCTCCTTTTGCCATCCCCACCAACCCCCAGTTCACTAGCAAAACCTATTGTATTTTTTTCTTCCTAGGATCCATGCATCTCACCTCAGCCTCTCTAGCTCAATGGATTGGAGCATAATTTTCCTTTACTTAACATCTGATGACCATTTAAAAGTATGTATGCAATATGTTTTTCTTTCTGCTTTTGCTGTCTGTGAAAACTACCGCAATTGAAGGGTCAGGAAATTGAAACTCCTGAAACTCGACAAAAGATTCTTGTGTAAGGTATTGATGGAGACGAAATACAAAATACAAAAGGACAAATAAAATGCAGGCACATGTGAGAATAATATAAACCACCCATAAAGGAAGAGATTCCGAGACCTTCCTCCAATTTCACAGAAGCAACTTAATCTTTGGATCATAAACCACCAAACTACCAAGATAAATGAGTCATACCATGGTCTCAGGACATCCAGATCACAAATGTACTCACGGGTCTTTAATATCTCATTTGTTAGATGGCCAAAAAAGAGTCTGAAGGATCCCATAAATCTTTCACAAGCTAGTAATCCATACATGTGCAATAAAGATGTCTAGCTGTTATAGGGTTAAGAAAGAAATTATGAGGGCCTACCTCTTGCATTTTATCTCTGTCATGCACTGAGTAAAATATAATGGCTCTGGGTGTTGCTAGAGATAATCAGTAAACTTCCATAACCTGGATGAAGCTTTCTCCCCCACCTCTGTGACTCTCATGTTACAAAGTCTGTTAGTATATCAGAAGTACTTCATAAGCACAGTATTTCATGCCATTTTCATTCACAGAGGGCACTGAACATGACATTGACTGAAGAATTACACCAACTAAAGTATAATTTATACATCATACTCAGGAGAAAGCACAGACTTCTAAAAGTATTTTAAGCAATTTCAAGATTTCATGATGTAACCACTTTCTTTCTTATAAAGAGAACCATCACTCAGGTTAATGTGTTAATAGAGTGTATGATTTTATTGAACTATGCTACTTTATGTGAAAAACTCAACCAGTTATTTTTTAGTTCCCTATTATATTTTCAAAGAAATATTGTAATTGAATGTGAAAGCTAATGAATATAACATAATTGAAGTGATATAGCTCTGAGATACAGAGTCACTTAGCAATATTTATGTGAGCAAATATACTTTCTTTAAAAGTTGTAATAATGAAAACAATTTTTATATTGTTGTCAGAATCTTATTTTAGTCTAGAAGTATCAGAAAAACAACCCACCCTCATTGATCACTGAAAATAAAAGGAGCTTTGACATATGAATTTTAGGGATATATTTACTTATTGTGGTAAATATTACAAAATAATTGATGTAGATGAGGAAAAGATCCATCTACTCCCAGGCCTACCCCAGTACACAGCTTGCTCACCATGAAATCTCAAAACTATAGTCACCTAAACTAGTCCTGTATAATGACCAGTGGACCTGAAAATGGGGTAAATTTCCACTTCTTTGTTTCTCCAAAAACTCTCCACATAATTCTGCTCTCCTTAAAATTCATGATTACTTTTTACATTAATTAGTAAAACATGTTCATACATAAATCTAGCTATATTTTACACATACATAAATATTTATATTAATATATATTTCTGAATATTATCTTCTCCATCTATATAATATTACCCTATGCTTGTTCTCAAGACTGACTCTTTGGTATTGAATCAGCAAGTGATTGATTAGTCTCTGAAGAAGACTAATTTTTCTACTCTCAGCATTTCTTCATTTCCTGTAGTTCTTTGTGTACCGTGGAAATATAGTAGGCTTTCCTCTGTATTTGTTTTGTTATTGATGTCATCATTGCTCAGCTCATGTTCAGCAGTCATGTTGTCAAGACTTTACTAAACCAGCCATAAATCCCTAACAACAAACTGAACATGTGTTCTTATACTCACAGTTAAGTGTGTTCCTCATCCCTGATCAAGGAATCTTCTCTTTGCAACAGAAGTAGACCAGTACAGAATTTAAGAGAAAAAAAAAAAAAACTAATCAAAATGTACTTGTGGAGCCCAATCATAGTAGAGTCATCTATAAATCTCCATACCTAAGTCTGAGGGAATTTAGTAGAAAGATTGCAAGATCCAGAGGATCAGGGAGTTTTGTGTGAGATTGTTTCTCCATGAATATTAGAAGTTACAACCATACAGTCTCAGTCATCAAACTTTGCATTCCTCAGAGTTCTGACTAAGGCTAAGAATATAGATTGTTTATATTATAAACCACAATGGAGGAGATAGGGGAATGACTGAAGGAGCTGAAGGGGTTTGCAACCCCCATAGGAAGAACAACAATATCTATCAATCAGACCACCAAAAGCTCCCAGGGACTAAACCACCAACCAAAGAGCACACATGGAGGGGCCTATGGCTCCAGCTGCATATGTAGCAGAAGATTATCTTATCTGGCATCAGTGGGAGGGGAGCTCCTTGGTCCTGTGAAGGCTCAATGCCCTAGTGTAGGGGAAAACTAGGGCTCTGAGGCAGGAGTGGTTGTAGAGGGAGCACTTTCATAGAAGTAGGGAGGATGAGAGGGGAATAAGGGGTTTGTTAAGGGGAAACTGGGAAGGGGGATATCATTTGAAATGTAAATAAATAAAATAACCAATAAAAAATGAAAAAAATGACTATTTGAAAAGATCATAGGGAAATTGGCCTGAAGTTTTCTTTCTTTGTTGGGTTTTTGTGAGGTTTTGGTATCAGTGTGATTGTGGCCTCATAGAAGGAATTGGGTAGTGTTCCTTCTGTTTCTATTTTGTGGAATAGATTGAAGAGTATTGGTATTAGGTCT
>JAPYYD010005572.1:0-11993 GCA_028551405.1 Uromys caudimaculatus | reverse complement strand
GCCTAACCACCCCCTCCCCTGGTCTTTCTGGAGGCTGGACCACCAACCGAAGAATACACATTGAGAGACCCATGGTTCGGACCACATATGTGGCAGAGGAGGGCCTTGTTGGCCATCAGGGGGAGGAGAGGCCCCAATAAAGGGGAATGTCAAGGTGGGAATATGGGAGTGGGTGGGCGGGTGGGTGGGAGGTGGAATTCTCTCATAGAGATGGGGAAGGGGGAAGGGATAGGTGGTCTCCAAAGAGGAGACCTAGAAAGGGGGAAACATTGGAAATATAAATAAAGTATCAAAAAAAAAAAGAATAAAAAACAAAACAAAACAAAACAAAAAAAAAACAATGACTTCATGAAATTCTTAGGTAGATGGATGGAACTAGAAAATATCCTAAGTGAGGTAACCTAGTCACAAAAGAACACACATGATATGTGCTCACTGATAAGTGGATATTAGCTCAAAAGTTCTGAATACCAAAGATTCAATTCACAGACCATATGAAGCCTAAGAAGAAGGAAGACCAAAATGTGGATGCTTCAGTGCTTCTTAGAAGGGTGAGCAAAATACTCACAGGAGGAAATATGGAGACAAAGTGTGGAGCAGAGACTGAAGAAAAGGCCATCCAGAGACTGCCCCATCTGGGGATCCATCCCATATATAGCCACCAAACCTGGATTCTATTGTTTATGCTGGGAAGTGCTTGCTGATGAAAGCCTGATGTAGCTGTCTCCTGAGAGGCTCTGACAGAGCCTGACAAATACAGAGGCAGATGCTTACAGCCAACCATTAGATTGAGCTCGGGGTCCTGGATGGGGGAGTTGGAGAAGGGACTGAAGGAATTGAGGGGGTTTGCAGCCTCACAGAGGGAGCAACAGTGTCAAGGCCAGATCCCCCCGGAGCTCTTGGGCACTAGATCACCAACCAAAGAATACTCATGGAGGGACCCATGGCTCCAGTCGCATATGTGGTAGAGGATGACCTTGTTGGACATCAGTGGGAGGAGAGGCCCTTGGGCTTGAGGGTGTTCAATGCCCCAGTGTATGGGAATGCCAGGGCAGGAGGATGGGAATGGGTGGGTGGGGGGAGCACCCTCATAGAGGCAGAAGGAGGGGGGATGGGATAGGGGGTTTCTGAAGCGGAGACCTGGAAAGAGAAAAACATTTGAAATTTAAATTTAAAAAAATCCACCCTCCCCAGAAAAAAAAAAAAAAAAAGAAGAAGGAAGACCAAAATATGGGTGTTTCAGTCCTTCTTAGAAGGGAGAACAAAATACTCATGGGAGGTAGAGGGTGGGAGGGACTTGGGAGGAAGAGAGGTGAGGGAAGGGGAAATTGGGGGGCAGCATCTGGTATGGGAGAAGACTCGGATGATGTACAGAGAGTCAGGAATTTGAACAGAGGTGTGTAGCAATGGGGGATGGGGAACTGGGGGTAGCCACCAGCAAGTCCTAGATGCCAGGAAAGCAAGAGGCTCCCAGGACCCAACAGGGATGAGATTAGCTGAAATGCCCAACAAAGGGGAGGGAGAACCTATAGAGACCATATCCAGAGGTTAAGCAAGGCCCCTGGTTGGGGTAGGGGGGTCACCCACTCATCTCCAAATTTTTAACCCAGAATGGCTCCTGTCTAAAGGAAGTATGGGGACAAAGTGTGGAGCAGAGACTGAAGGAAAGGCCACCCAGAGACCGCCCCACTTGGGGATTCACCCCATATACAGTCACCAAACCCAGACACTATTGTGGATGCTAGAAAAGTACTTGCTGACTGGAGCCTGTTATAGCTGTCTCCTGAAAGGCTCTACCAGAGCCTGACACTGCCAACCATTAGACCAAGCGCAGGGACCCCAATGGAGTTAGAGAAGGACTGAAGGAGCTGAAGGGGTTTGCAAATCCATAGGACGAACAACAATATCAACCAACCAGACCCTCAGAGCTCCCAGGGACTAAGCCACCAACCAAAAGTACACATGGAGGGATCCATGGCTCCAGCCACACATGTAGCAAAGGATGGCTTTGTCAGACATCAATGGGAGGATAGGCCCTTGGTCCTGTAAAGTCTTGATGCCCCAGTATAGGGGAATGCGAGAGCCAGGAGGCGGGAGTGGGTGGGTGGTGGAACACCCTCATAGAAGCAGGGAGAGGGGGATAGGAAGGGGGGATTCTGGTGGAGAAACTAGGAAAGGGGATAACATTTGAAATGTAAATACATAAAATATCCAATAAAAGATAAAAAAATTTAAAAAAAACATTTAAGACAAAAGCCAGACTTTTCAGTTATGGTCAGAGTCCTCAGTAGGACAATGTGGGCTATTCATTTAGGTGTTATTTAATTTTTATATATATGAAACAAGGCTAAATTTCACACCCAGGATAATTCTAGGAAGACTTAGTTGGAAACTAAAGGCACAGCAGAGGCTGGCACAGAACTGTGGTGAGGGCTAATGGTGCAAGTGCCTTGGTTGGGATACTTAAACAGCTCTATCCTAAACCAGTGTTACCTAGGCCACTCATGACCCCAGTGCGATTCCATGCCCTAATTATTCATTGAATGGTTTTAGAAGATTTAAAGATTTTTTAAAACTTAAGACTGTGACTTTGACAAATTGAATGTAAAAAAAAATTAAAAAGGAGAAAAGAGAGGAAAAATAGCCATGGATTGTCATGAACTTATAAAAACAGGAGATAATTTCATTTTTATAATTGTTGTTTTTAGGTTTATATGGTAGATGATGTGCTTTTTTTTGGAGATTGAGTCAGTTTTGAGCTTTATTTCAGAAATTAGAAATTAATTCTAACTAATATATTTTTCTCCTAACTTCATTCCTATTAGTTCTCTTAAATTAATTTATGTTAAGGAGTAGGGATATATGAATAACATATCCATCTAGCATGTATAAGGCCCTGAGTTTGATCTCTAGCACTGGACAAAGTAAACAAAAATGAGTGAATGCCTTAAAGCATAATGGATAGTAGCTACCCAAGCTCTCCAGTTAAGCACTCACTCACTGTTTGTGTGATTTGGGCAGATCACTTAATCACAATAATTCAAAGATACACTGTGTTTTGAGTAACTGTAAGACTTGAGGTGCAGGCCTGGCTGCACTGCGAATCTTGAGGTCTCCAGGACTGGTAGGTATTTATGAACAACTACTGTGTTTTTATTTTTACTTCTGTCTGTTGAACAGTTATGTCTGCTTAGCTCCTCACTTACCTATGCTTTCTTTCCACCTGTTTGTGTCTAGCATAAGCTACATACATAAACTTTCGAAACTCACCCATTCATTCATCATGTGTGGTACGCTAGGTATACAAAGATGGATACCATTGGGTCCTTCCTTTCTTGGATACTTTTCTACTATTAAAACCTTTTCAAAGCTATGCAATAAGACTAGATTTTATGCTTTTATACCACTGACCTAATGGCCTCTTTTCTTTTTTTATAAATAACCATCTGCTAAGCAGCACCAGCCATAAGAAATATTTAGGTAGCAACTGGCATGAGCTGCCCCTGCCAAACTCTTATTAAAAGATTGCTGCTTTTCATGATATAAAGAGTCTTACTATATATGCATTGAATGTTGACTTAGGATTGCACTTAGCTGGCTAAGGAGACTCAGGGAGGTGGTGACTCCATGGAGAACTCCAATGCACATGTCTGCTGTTAGGTCTAGTAATAAGTGTCAAAAGAATAGCCACACAACATCAAGGTTTCTAAGTTCAATTAATGGGCATTGGCTAGAGTCTCTAAATGTGAAGTTGCTTATTTTAATTTATCTTTAAGTTTATGAAAATATGAATTCCGTACATAATTCACTTAAAATGTAAATTTATGTCTCAAAATGTTAATCTCAGCAGTGACATACTTTGGGAACATTGCAGGAATACTTATTGTTGTTTAAAAGTAACTTTGATAAATGTTAAAACCTAATGTGCCAGGTTAAAAGATAGATAATCTACTTTAAACAACCTACTCACTGGGTTTTGTATTTATTCAAAATGCATTTGTAACACACATCTCAGTCAAAAGATGAACACCCTTAATGGGAAAGAATCCTACAAGTTGCTGAGAAAATAACTAACATTTTGATGCAAAGTTAGTCAAATGATAAGACTATGCAAATCACAGAAAAGGAAGGTCAAACAGTGAAGAGGATATAAATTACAACCCGTCCTTTTTCCCCATCTGGTAGGCTTCAAACATTCTAAGGGATGCATGCCCAGGTCTGGAAAGACCTTTGTCTATGTTGCTGATAAACTGCAAACTTCTATACTATTTAAGAAAGAAACTTATAAAAACCAACCAGTTAACCATGTAAAAGCTCACTGAGATGTATAGACTTTGGGTCTGGTTAATTTTACTGTTTTATTTTCTTATTTGCAAGTTCCTTATAATAAAGTTCTTTTTAAAAATATACTCTTGGGGCTGGAGAGATGGCTCAGCTGTTAAGAGCACTGACTGTTCTTCCAAAGGTCCTGAGGTCAATTCCCAGCAACCACATAGTAGCTCACAACAATCTATAATGGGATCCAATGCCCTCTTCTGATCTGATGTGCTTGAGAACAGTTACAGTGTACTCATATACATTAGATAAATAAATTAATTAAAAAAGATTAAAATATACTCTTTGACCTAGAAATCATTCTTATGCTAATTAAAATGTAAAGAAAGTTAGCATGCAGAGCAATAGGCTTTGCTATGGCATTTTTATGCTTAAATGTCATTATATTTTGTTCTTTTTGTTTTATTTCAAGACAGGGTTTCTCTTTGTAGCCCTGGTCAACCTGGAACTGGCTCTATAAACCAGGCTGGCTTCAAACTCAAGAGATCCATCTGACTCTGCCTCCCCAGCCTGCCCACCCCCGCTTTCCTCCAGTGTGGGGATTAAAGGTACACTGTTCTTATTTATGCCTCTTCTTCATTCTTCTTCTTGCCTCTCTTTATTGCCTCCTTCCTCTCCACAGATAGTCTTCTGCTTTTACATCACAGGTGTCTTAGGGTTCTACTGCTGTGGACACCATGACCAAGGCAACTCTTATAAGGACAATATTTAATTGGGGCTGGCCTACAGGTTCAGTCCATTATCATCAAGGCAGGAACATGGCAACATCTAGGCAGGCATGGTGCAGGAGGAGCTGAGAGTTCTACATCTTCATCTGAAGGCTGCTAGGAGAAGACTGACTTCCAGGCAGCTAGGATGAGGGTCTTAAATTCCACATCCATGGTTACATACCTACTCCAACAGGGCCACACCTGGGCCGAGCATATAGAAACCATCACAACAGGGATTCCACTATCTTCTCTCTCTCTCTCTCTCTCTCCCTCCCTCCCTCTCTCTTTCTCTTCCCCATGTGGATCTTTTGCTTTGTATCATTGCTCCCTTCCTACTTTCTGATCTGAACATACCACACACACACACACATGCACATACACCTACACACACATGCACACATACATTTAGATCCTACACATTTTGGCTGTGAGCCTAGCCTTTAATGGCTGAGCCATATCTCTAGCCCTAGATTCCACACATAACAGAAAACATGAAACACTTGTCTTTCTGAGAGTGTCTTATTTCACTTAACAATTATTTTCAATTCCACTTCCCTATAAATTTCATGATTTCATTTTTTATTTGTGACTGAAGGAAATTCCACTGAGTACATCCTACATTTCCTGTGCCCTTCTATATATTGATGGGCATCTAATCTCATTGCATTTTTTAGTTATGAAGAAAACAGTGACATCACTGATGTGTACGTTTCTCTGTGATATCCTGACTGAGTACGCTTCAGATGTACACTCTTGGGAGTGTATAGCAAGAAGGGTCATATGATAGTTCTATTTTAACATTTTTAGGGGCCTCTATACTAACTTCCATGGTAGCTGCAAAAGCTTACAGTTTAAATTGTATATCTTAAAACATTTGCATTTCACTTTCTCCTGGAATATTTTTTGTCTTAATCCAAAAGTGAGGGGATTAATTAAATCACTAACACAGCTGCTTACTGAATGACCTCTTTGAACAGGAACGTCATAATCTGAAAATGTTGTCCTAAATGTAAAGAAATTGGTATGCTCCCTTTACTTGAGAAATACATATCTCCAAAATTTAGCAGTAGCTTATTTGTCATCTTTTTGGGTACATACATTTTCCATTTTACTATAACTAAAGTACACATTATGTCAACCTGTGGTTTGTGAGCTTAGTGACTTTGAGGTACAAATATTACAGTATCTTTTGTGGTCAGTGAGAATTCAGAAGAGATGTGGAGAATGGAGAAAGTGTGCTATTTCCCAGGTGCTGTGGGACAGAGAGGGAAAAGAGCAAGATACAAGGAATGCTAAGATCATAGTATCCAAGTTTCTTTGTGCTGTATTTCTGGGACACGGTGGTTATTTAAAAAAGAAAAGGAACCTTGAGAATGGTGGCAGTCATCCAAACATTTGTTCAATCTTCTCTATTACTTTCTCCTTCAGAAGGGGAAAATTAAGTTTGGAAAGGTGAAGCCCATTTTCAGAAAGGGAAATGGAAAGCAGTGAGTGCAAAGTCACAGACGAAGCATAAATAAACCAAAATTAGGCTAAAGCATATCAGATAATTTTTGGTAATCAACTATGTTCAGTAAAACTTTACACTGATACATTTTAATGTAAAGTTGGTAATAAATTAAAATTACACTATAGGATGTGTGAGATGGAGTTTTGCATATCAGCTGATACATAAAAGAAACAGTAATATTAACATTCATGGGCTGGTGAGACTACTCAGAGGGTAAAGGTGATTGGCACCAAGCCTGATGACCTGATTTGAACCCTGGGACCCACATGGGAGAAGGAGATAATCAACACCTGCAAGTCCTCCTATGATTGTCAAACATGCTTCCATAAATAAATCTAATAACATTTTAAATTTAAATAATATAAGTTATGTTCAAATTAGTGTTCACATTTATTCCGTATGAACATTGTATAAATTACTTCAGTGTGGAATGTCCCCTGGACTGATTTGATATTTTATTTGTTGTTCAGGCTCAAATTTCTGGAATAGGTTTTATTTATTGCTGTTTTCATTATACAAACTCTTTGACATTCACTTAACAAAATTAAAAATCATCTATATTTACTTACTTGAATTCCAAGAGGTTCATTTCATGCTGATAATTTCCTTGGACCATCTTTAAATTTGAGGTGTGCTCAGAGGTAGAGGCCTCTATCTTTCCTAAGAGCTGCATTACCTAATGGAAGTAAAGATGTTTGTGTGTGAGAGTAAAGCCTTCATCACTTTTGCACTAAAACTTCCTTTCTGAAGAAACCTAGAGCACATCTGCATTAGAAAATGATTCACCTGCCAGAAGACCAGGCAGGCTGCCTCATCCCTCTGTTATCCCAGACACAATTCTTATGGTTACTCTTAGCACTGGAACAGAAGAACACCAGGGGCAGCTTTCCCCCCATCCCCCGCCTATGCCTCCTGTATGCCTCCCCCATTGCCTCATCTTCCTATAGCCTCCAACACCAGCAACTATCCCTCCAGCCCTCACCACCATTCCTGTGAACATACCAGCCTAGCAGACAAGTAAAGCAGGCAACACTCAACCAATAAATACACTCTCTGAAAATCTAGAGAGGATACAGAGACCAAAGAATAAAACTGTCATACAACCAAGACAAACCCAGAAATCAACACCTAGCCCTATAAGCACCTCAAACTCAGATGCCTAGACACTAGCCCAAAAATCATAATAACAGCCAGAGCAATATCAGAGTCCAGCTATCCCACCACAGAAAGCCCTGAATATGCTAACATGCTGAAGTACAAGACAATGACCTTAAAATCAGTTTTATGAAGATGACAGATATCCTTAATAAGGAAATGAATAAATCCCTTATAGAAATCCATGGAAACCCAACAAACAATGGGAGGAAATGAACAAATCTCTTTTTAAAAAAAAAGAGCAAAGGAAAAAAAAAAACCTGAAGGAAACAAAACTGTTCAAGACCTGAAAATGGACATAAAAGCAATAAAGAAAACAGAAACTGAGGGAATCCTGGAAATGAAAACTTAGAAATTTGAACAGGAACTACAGAGGCAAGCTTCACCAACATAGGATAAGAGATAGAAGAGAGAATCTCAATTATTGAAAATATCATAGAAGAAAATGGATATATCCATCAAAGAAAATATTAATCTAAAATACTCTTTACATAAAACATCCAGGAAACCTGGGAAACTATGAAAAGACCAATGCTACAAATAATAAGAATAGAGGAAGGAGAAGAATCTCAAAGGCCTAGAAAATATTTTTAACAAAATCATAGAAGAAAATTTTTCTAACCTAAAGAATAAGGTTTCTATAAATGTACAAGAAACATATGAACATCAAATACAATAGACTAGAAAAGAAAGTTCCCTCACCACATTATTATAAAAACACTAAACATACAAAACAAAGGAAGCATATTAAAAGCTATAAAGGAAAATGACCAAGTAACATATAAAGGCAAAACTGTTAGAATTACATCTGACTTCTCAATGGAGACTGAAATCCAGACAGATGTTGACAGATGAGTTGCAGATTTTAAGAGACTACAGATAGGAGCCCAGATTACTATACCCAGCAAACCTTTCAATCACCATAAAGGGAGAAAATAAGATATTCTATAATAAAGTCAAATTTAAATAATATCTATCTACAAATCTGATCCTACAGATGGTGCCATTAGAACAAATCCAAACCAAGAAGGTTAGCTACATCCACAAAAATGCAGAAAATACTCTCACATCAGCAAAACTACAGGAAGGGAAGTATAATCACATGATCACTATAACCACCATCACCACCAATGAAAAAACAGATATCAACAATCATGACTCAATGAGATCTGATATCAGTGGTCTTAATTCTCCAATAAAAAGACACAGACTACCAGAGTGAATACAAAACAGGACCCAAACTTCTCTTGAATATAAGAAACACACGCAACATCAAGGATAGAAATTACCTCAGAGTAAAGTGATGGAAAAAGATATTCCAAACAAATGAACCCAAGCAAGCTGGTGTGGCTTTCTTAATATATAATAAGATCAATTTCAAACCAAAACTAATCAAAAGAGATGGGGAAGGACATGACATATTCATCAAGGGACAAATCTGCCAAGAAGACGTTTGAATTCTTAACATCGATGTCCTCAAAACGAGGGCATACCAGTTTATAAAAGAAACTACGACAGCTGAATTTATGCACTAACCCCCACACAGTGATACTTAATAGGTGTATATATCAGCCCATGATGCTCACAAACAACTAGCACTGGCTCATTCTTTCCCAGCATCAGTGAATAAGCAAGTAATCACTGTGATTTGAAGGAAATTTAAAGCTGCTCCAACTGCAAGAAGAAAAGCATAAGATATGTGTCTGCACTTTGCTAAGTGGAAATTGATAGAACAGAGTGCATATGAAGAAACCAAAGTCTAGCCATTTGAGTAGAGAATTTTTTTTTTTAATTCTAGTGTCTCACATGCCTCTGACAGCTACTATGAAAGGCATACTTAGCCCAAAGCCTCAACTACTGGGCTTAAAACAAGTAGTGTTGTGTATACCCTGAGCATCCTTCCCATACCCTCAGTCCCAGCATGAGGATTGCCACTCCTCACATGGGTACTTTTCATTTATGGAACTTGATGACATGTTCTTCATGGCATCCCACAGAGTCCTTCATTCCCTGTCGGTATCACAGGAGTCATATTTCTATTTCCCTGTCTCATCCAGCTCTCTCTCCACTATTCCTCACAAATGTCCCCTTAATGAGTCTTTTGCTCATCTGATTCCTTCATTACATTTGCCTCTCAGAGGGTCTGGAATAATAACAAATATCAGTAAGAAAACCCACTCTGCAACCACAGTTTTCCTAGGAAACAAGAATGAATATGTCACCCACTGACAGGACATGAACAAATCTAGTCAAGTAGTGATTTGCAGGTAGCTCAGTATCTCTGGACCAAAAGGGTAACTCTGAAAGCCCAGGTACTGGGCAGGTCCATTAAAGAAGTGGTGTCTATGATCCAGGTGTTTATGCTTTTCATAAAAGATCTAACCCACCACAGGTTTGAATAAACATGTAACATTATCAGCGACATGAATGTTAGACCTTTAGTAATAATAGCTCCCATGAGAACTGCTTTTGTGTAGAGTCCTGAGCTCCACAGTGTGGAAGGGATCCAGAAAATAAGCGAATATTAGCAGTGATAGAAGTACCCCCTGCTCACAGTGGAAGCCTGTGCTGGGACAGAAGAGGCACTCATTAAATGTTTGTTGGTTCAACTGACCAAACTAATAACGTGTATGAATAAGCTTCATGTTATACCTTTCAAGGTAGAGAGTTCTCTCTTCAGTATAGGCCTTGTGATGAGCTCTCAGATTACTTCTAGTAGTAGCTTATAATGCCCTACAAACCCTGTCTCTTTCCAGTTACCTTCACATCCAAGTTCTTGGAAACGGTTTCTAGGGCAGAAACGAGTTCTTGAACTGATTTCTCAATCTGTCGGCACTCATGCCGGATGAACTGGATGTCTCCAGAAAGCTTCACAATGCTTGAATCACATCTAGGGTCAAGATGGAAATCTGTGGGAGATCAGCAGGCTCACAAATTGTAAAATCTACAGTAACATCTAGGCCTTCACTTGACACCAAATTTCTCCAATTCTTTGAATAACATGTTGGCAGATATGAGAAGGGGCATGGAGAGACTGAGAGAGGCTAGCTTGGTCACACTGGCTCAGTCACAGCACTGAGGTACTGTGTAACTGTGTGAGGTACTGTGGGAACACCATGAGGGGTGGAAGGAAACTGCATTTCAGCATCACAAAATTGTCTTTTCTCTTATTTCCTTCCATCCTTTTGTCCTTCCTTCCTTCTTTCCATCATTTCTTTCTTCTTTCTCTTCTTTCTTCTTCTCTCTCTTTGTCTCTCTCGGTCTCTCTCTCTGTTTCTCTCTCTGTGTCTCTGTCTCTGTCTCTGTCTCTCTCTCTCTCACACACACACACACACAGAGCAAGGTCTTACTGTGTACCTCTGGCTGGCCTGGAACTAGCTATGAGGACCACCATCCCTGGTTAAGCTGGGTGATTTTTATAGATATTGGTGTTTGGGTAATATATTCTGTTACCTATGGTTAGGCAATTATAATTTTTGCTTTTCTCTATCAAGTTCTGAATCTACTTTTCTTTCTCAGCTGCCAATTGTAAATTTCCCTTTGGCTAGAAAAAAAGTCTCAATCAAACAAAATTTTCTACTCTATCCTTAAAAACCAATGTCCAATTCTCTTAGCTTCTAACAAAACTTTTCTTCCTGGACTGGTATCAAATTGGTGTTGCCTCATGGGACAAAGGTCCATGGGACACTGCCACCCGAATGTACATTGGTCCTTAGGCAGCACTGAGTGTTTTAGAGAAGGAATTCTGGTGACAGAGCATGGTAGAAAAGAAAACACAGGACCAGACATCTCTCTACTGTGTCTCAAGCCTTTCTTGGAAATGCTACTTGCTGTCTTAAGGAGCAGTTTCAGCTGTTGCTCCTGTTTAAATGAATGGGAGGACAGAGCACCAATGCACGGCCTTCTGTAAGGCTGAGTTCCCAGACCCTCTCAGACAACTGCCATTTTATAAAATAACCGCTTTTGGTTGCCATCAAATAATAGCCATTTACTAGGAACTGCAATTTCATTTTTGTTATGCCAAGTAATATAAATATCTTAGGACTACTAATAGTTTGTAAGCCCTAGAACTAAATTTTTTTAAGACTTTTGGAACCAAAAGTGAATTAAGATAGTAAACTTGCCTTGAATTCTGTAAAGGGAGACTGTAGTTGGGAGATAAGAGGCTGTGGGAAAAAAACCACATGGTCATTTCATTAGATGCTGAAAAAGCATTTGACAAAATTCAGCATCCCTTCATGATAAAAGTCTTGGAAAGATCAGGAATTCAAGGCCCATACCTA
>JAPYYD010005571.1:0-11993 GCA_028551405.1 Uromys caudimaculatus | reverse complement strand
AAACAAATCTTACACAGCCTTACATTTCAATTTTTTTCTTTAAAAGGAGTGAGTTGTGCACGGGGGGGGGGGGGTTAAATGCTTTATAGACAAGAAAAAAAAAACTGCGCTAGAACCAACTTATTCATCATCATCTTCTTCTTCATCTTCGCCTTCCTCTTCCTCCTCCTCTTCCTCATCCTCTTCGTCCTCCTCCTCATCTTCCTCTTCCTTCTTTTTCTTGCTCCTTTCAGCCTTGACCACCCCCTTTTTCGCTGCATCGGGTTTTCCTTTAGCTCTGTAGGCAGCAATATCCTTCTCGTACTTCTCCTTCAGCTCGGCGGCCTTCTTCTCACAGGGCTGCTTGTCGTCCGCTGCAGTGTTGTTCCACATCGCTCCTAGTTTCTTTGCAACATCACCAATGGATAAGCCAGGATGCTCGCCTTTGATTTTGGGGCGGTACTCAGAACAGAACAAGAAGAAGGCTGAAGGAGGCCTCTTGGGTGCATTGGGGTCCTTGAACTTCTTTTTGGTCTCCCCTTTGGGGGAGATGTAGGTTTTCATTTCTCTTTCATAACGAGCCTTGTCAGCCTTTGCCATATCTTGAAATTTCCCCTTTTTTTTAGCAGACATGGTCTTCCACCTCTCTGAGCACTTCTTGGAGAACTCTGAGAAGTTGACAGAAGCATCCGGGTGCTTCTTCGTGTGCTCCTCCCAGCAGGTTTGCACAAAGAATGCATATGAGGACATTTTGCCTCTCAGCTTCTTAGGATCTCCTTTGCCCGTGTTTAGTTGATTTTCCTCTGCGAGGCAGAGTCGCCCAGTGCCCGTCCGGCTCTCTCGCTTACCCCGGCGCTGTCGCTATGGAGCTCAATGTACTGCAATGGCTGTGAGAGCCTAGATAAAGGATTGTTAGATTAGGGTTATTGACTGTGCATGGCACTATTCCATGGTCATGGGGTTCTGGACTATATGGGAGAAAAGTAAGCTGAGAACTAGAATTTATCATTCTCTGGTCTGACTGCAGCTGCACTGTGACCTGCTACCTCAAATTCATGACTTCTCAACTATGTCTGTCTTTACTGACACACTGAGAGCCATGGGTTTCCCACCATACCTAAACGTACCATCACACTGGGAACAGCTGTACTCTCACACTGGGAGTCAAAATAAACCCTTTCTCCCTTAAACTGATTTTGTCACAGCAAGAGAAAAAGTAATTAATTTAGAAATTTCGGCAATTAAGAAAAAAACTACTGTTTTAATTTTGATGAAACCAATATACAGTGTTACCTACTATCACTTGTCTTCCCTTCTGAATAATACTTGTTTTAGATAAATTGGAAATGCACTGTCTACATGCTACATAATCAAATTCAAACAGTGAACAAGGCAAAACAATTTAATTCAGTTTTGTGAGTTTATTTTTAATTTTTGATAACTATATTTATGGAATATAATATGGTATTCTGACATATTTTAATACCATGGAATGAGTAAATCAAGTTAGCAAACATACCCTTCACTGTATATACTTTTTTTGGTGGCAAGAACATTTAAAATCTAATCTTCTAGCTACTATATTAATAAATGAATTATATTACTACATTTGCTGAAATAATAACATAAAAAATTAGCAACTTTCTGATATCAAACATAGCAGAAAAGACTTTGTAATTTGTCTGTATATAAAAACTTCCTCCAAATCACATATTACCTGAGTTAATAAAAAATGCAATTGACAGGGAATGAAGATAGGTATTTAAATGATGGATACCAAAGGAGATTTACGAAGATTTTTTCCTCAGAAACAACCCCTATTCTGAAGTACAGGCTTAGCAGGTGAAGATGCTGTGACCAAGCCTGACAACCGGAGTCAGATCCCCAGCACCCACATGGTAGAAGGAGAGAACCAACTCCTATACATTGTTCTCTGGCCTCCATACAGGGTACGTACACATCCAATACATCCATATACAGAAAAATAAATATAAAATGTTTAGATTATTAAGTATAAAACAAAAGTTTCAACCAGATTATAAAAAACTCAATCATTTTAATATCATTTTGTATTTCAGAAATTATGCAAATATAATTTTACTTTTTAAAGAGAAAATATAAGACTATTAAAACTTGAGATGTGCATTTTAGGTAAAAGTCCAGAGGTATACTATGGCACCCTGGCATAGTTATTTATTGTACCTTCTTTTGCCTTAGTTTCCTCATTTTTAAAATCAGTGTAGTACTATTAGAATTTTGTGGGTTAAAAGAAATAGTATACATACATAAAATAAGGTTTGACATATAGAAATAGTTATTAATAAGTAGATATTTTTAGGAGTATAGAATTCTCTAGGGATAGTACATTAATTTGATCTATTTAGTTGATGCTTTCTATATTCAGGTAACACTTGAGACTTTGACTCTACCAATACACAAACTATAAAGACCTAACATTGGTTTACATGGCCATACAGGTAGGACGTAAATATACAGGTACACAAGAGAAATAACAGTAAGAAAGATTTTTTTAAAGGTTGTTTGCCCTTTATTTTGTTGGATGATTTATAAACACCAATGATATTGTGTAAAGCAACCATCAAACACCTATGAATGAAACAGTCCAGTTACTACTCTCAATTGTAAATAATAGCACAACACCGACAGTGTTTTGAACCTATAAGGAAGGTGACAGTAGGCAAAGGAGCTTTGGGGCCCAGGATTCATAACTTTACTATTTACAGCAATATTCCCAATTGAAATCTAATTGAAGGAAGATGTGAAGCAGTGAAGGAGGTTGTCTTTAAAAGTAATACTGACAGTCTTTCAAATGACTGACAACAGGAGAATTTGTTTTTAGGAAAAATAATGCAGCCTTTGAGTATGTGATACGGGGGAAAATAACATTGGTGGTATGGAACATACAGAAAGCAAGTCTCAACAGAAAGAAATAATAACAGAAAGAAAATTGAAGTAACACCCTGCATGCTATCTGACCACCATAAACTAAAACTGGATTTCAACAATTAGCAGAATCAACAAAAAGCTTACAAATTCATGGAAACTGAACAACTCACTATCAAATGAAAAATGAGTCAAGAAATAAATTAGAGCCTTTCTAGAATTGAATGAAAATGAATATACAACATTCTCAAACTTATGGAACACATTAAGGAGGTTCCTAAAGACAGCTTCACAGAAACCATTGGGCTGTACATGAGGTCCCAGATGGAGGAGTTGGAGAAGGGACTGAAGGAGCTGAGGGAGTCTGCAGCCCCATGGAGGGAGCAACAGCGTCAACTGGCCTGACCCCTGGTCCTCCTGGAGGCTGGACCACCAACCAAAGAATACACATGGAGGGAGGGACCCATGGTTCAGACCACATATGGGGCAGAGGAGGGCCTTGTTGGCCATCAGGGGGAGGAGAGGCTCTTTGGGCCTGAGGGTGTTAGAGGCCCCAGTATAAAGGAATGCCAAGGTAGGAAGACGGGAGTGGGTGGGGGAATACCCTCTGTACTGGCTAGTTTTGTGTGTCAACTTGACACAAGCTGAAGTTATCACAGAGAAAGGAGTTTCAGTTGAGAAAATGCCTCCATGAGATCCAGCGGTAAGGCATTTTCTCAATTAGTGATCAAGGAGGAGGGCCCCTTGTGAGTGGTACCATCTGTGGGCTGGTAGTCTTGGGCTCTATAAGAAAGCAGGCTGAGCAAGCCAGGAGAGCAAGCAAGTCAGTAAGCAGCATTCCTCCATGGCCTCTGCATCAGCTCCTGCTTCCTGACCTGCTTGAGTTCCAGTCCTGACTTCCTCTGGTGATGAACAGCAACATGGAAGTGTAAGCTCAATAAACCCTTTCCTTCCCAACTTGCATCTTGGTCATGATGTTTGTGCAGGAATAGAAACCCTGACTAAGACACCCTCATAGAGGCAGGGGGAGGAGGGAGGGGATAGGAGGGTTCCAAAGGGGAGATCTGGAAAGAGGGAAACATTTGAAATGTAAATAAAGTATCAAAAAATAAAAATTAAAAAAAAAATAAAGGTTTTTGGCAACTAGCTTCTTTTTAAAATTGATTCATTTCAAAGGGAAATTATTTTAGCCTTACATGTTTCTACTGCTAATGAACTGTCTATGCTTTTCACCCTCCTTTGATCAGTATACTTCACTGGTGAAGCACAGTTTGTAACAACACTTTGTTTTGTACTAATTTTGACTGCTGAACTTCATTAAATAAGAGACTGCCATTTTATCATTTCTCAAAAAAAAAAAAAAAAAAAAAAAGACACTGTGACTCCCATTGTAGCTACAGTTATAACCTACCATACAAAATGGCGGTTCTGCAGCTTCTATGCTATTACTTTGCTCTGGTACACAAACAAGAAGGAAATGGGAAAGGTCTGCAGATTTTCAATGATAACTTCTATTCCTGGTATTTGTTGATTTTTTTCTGCATTCAGGCCTGGTATTAGACCACACTCTGTTGTGCTCTAATCTCCCTTATAGTTAGATATTGGGAACAACAATAACTGGAATCTGTTGTTGAAGTTTATATATTTGGATCTAAGAAAATTGGGGACGATGCTCCATTGTGAGTAAAGATGACTGACTCTCCATACTCACTTGGTGACAATGAAAGCTGACATGATGGGTGTGATGGCTATTCCTGGTTGTCAGCTTGACTACATCTGGAATGAACTACAACCCAGAAATGGAGGGCACACCTGTGACCCAGATCTTGAGGCTGGAAGACACAAGCTTGTAATCATGAAAAGCTTAGGTACAGGCAAGGTAGTATGCTTTTAATCCCAGGAGACTGAGGAAAGCAAATCTCTGAGTTCAAGGTCAGCCTGGGACAAAGCAAGTTCCAGATCCAGGTGTGGTAGTACACACCTTTAATCTGAGCCACACCTCCTGCTGGAGGCCTACATAGCCATTGGAAGACTCACTCTTCTTTGCCTGCTTGCACTTACTTGCCAGCACATCTGTTGGAACCTACTTCTTCAGGATTCCAGCTTATGCAGAAGACCAGTGAAACAACTAGCCTCGTGAACTGAGCAACTACTAAGATTTTACAATGAGCATTCACAGCTGCCCACTGTTGGGTTAATTGGACTACAGACTGTAAGTCATTACAATAAATTCCCTTAATATATAGAGACATTCCATAAGGCTCTAGAGAACCCTGACTAATACAATGGGATAAAGCCCTGACAGGCCAAGTGTACCTCTCCTTAGGAAGCACCTGTGTCAACAATGGGGGACAAACCCATACCCTGAGCTCACAGCCTAAGAAGGCCTACCAACAGCTCAGAACACATTTACCACTTATACCCGAGACAGGCAAAGGCTTTGGGCTGGGAAGTAAGGGAGATAGCCAGTGTAAGAAACATAATATGGTAGTGAAACGTTCTACAGCATAAGAATAAGAAACAAGGTAAGAAGACCAAGATTGCTACAGAAGTCATGTGAAGAAGCAGCTACTGGCATACCAAGTGCAGGAACAGAAGATGACATGCAAGTTTTAGTATGCAGGATAGTACAAGATCTGCAGAGACCTAAAGCCTAAGGAAATAATCGTGGTCAAGAAGAGTAAAGTGCCTTCCTCTGTGAAGGAGCCCACGGTGGGACTGATGTGAGGCCAAATGGGGACATGGAGCAGCAGACTGACTCAGCCACATGTGATGGCACATGGCCTCCCCCAAGCTCCCTGGGCAGGGTGCTCCTAGTCCCACAAACTGCTCAAACTAACTACACAGAAAGAGGAGTGACTCACACAGCAGAGCATAACACTCCCTTTTCACATCTGATTGCTTTGCTTTGTTTCTGTCACTTTCTTACAAAAATTACCCATCTAGAGCTTCAGATCACTAAGTAGTTTTACTAGGTAAAAAATGTCTCTACCCTGCCTTAATGGGGCCAGAGACAGATAGAGATTGGCGAAGGAATGACAGATCTACTCTAATGTTTGAGCAATTTGGTATAAATGACTTAGAAACAGTTGGTGCCGCCTAAAAACCTGCAGTAGCTTGTGGTCCTAGACTCTATCATAGCAACATGTAGAAACAACTGTGCAGCACAGTACTCACGGCTGCATACAGAAGCAGTGTCATCGCTGTGATGCGAAGGCTCCCGTGGAAGTCATCTCCAATCATTAACAGGGAAAAGGCATTTCAGTAGGAAGACATAATAGCAATTAATATTCATAAGTTGCTTCTAACTCCTCTGACAACTTGTTCTTTGGAAGCTGACCGCCTGGTTTCTTCTCAGACATGGAATCTAAATAAGAACGCAACATCTGTTATCCTATAGAACCCCACTAGCCAGGGCGCTCAACGCTACATAATAGCTTGTTAAGTTCCAACCTTAATTGCCTCAAATAAAACACTGCCCAACAGTATGTGAAAGTCCTCTAACTCCCAGTCTATGTAAATTTCAAACTTAGAAGTAAAAAGTAGATTTGTAACTGAAAGCTTCACTTTACAATATGATGTCCATACCTATCTATATATTGTACATTCTTCCATCTACGGCACCAACACACAAACAGTAAATGTCAATAGCTGACAATGACAAAAAGGCTTAGGACATATTAAAAATTATCTCATATCAACAAAATAAACAATTGGTTAATGAATGAATGCATGATCTCTAAAAGATTAATCAAACCAGACTTCTTACTGGTAATACTGCCTTTTTAAAATATCTCAAAGGGCATGATGACGAACGCCTTTTATCCCAACACTCGGGAGGCAGAGGCAGGCAGATCTCTGAGTTTGAGGCCAGCCTGGTCTACATGACAGCCAGAGTTATGCAGAGCTATAAAAAATAAAATTAAATAAGTGAATAAATAACACGAAGAATGGCTTTAGTCATAATACATTTCTATAGCCTTATTCTAATCTATACTTTTAAAATGGAAAGGGAAACTCAAAACTGGGCTCAGCATTAGCCTTAGATTAAATTTTCAAAGAAATCTAATAGGAATAATTGGACTAATCTATCTAGAAACCATGCTTCTTTTTTTTTTTTTTTTTTAAGATCTTATTCTTTAAAATACAAGTTTTTTGCCTGAAAGACTACTTTCTGTCCAACTGAATCAGTATTCTTAATTTTTTTTTCTTTGCTTTGGTTTGGGGAGAGGGGGTTATGTGTTTATTTTTAAAATCTTCATATACATGTTCAAAGATAGCATATACATATGACATATGTAAAACTATGATTTTTGTAATTCTGCCACCTCCTTGCCCATCCGTCACCCACACGGACCCTTGTAGCCTCTCCCCTCTCAGTCTCTTTTCTTCTTTCTTTCTTCCTTCCTTCCCTCCTCCCTCTCTCCCCTCCTCCCTTCTTCCTTCCTTCTTTCTTTCCTTCCACCTAAGGATTATGTAGTGGTACTCAGTTACCGTAGCACTAGTATATTAACAAGTGTTACTGAGGCACCTGTGAGGTCACTAGCCACACTCCGGTGTGTGGGTGCCCCACCGTGACGGTTACCACAGTAGCTCTACTCCACTGGTGGGGCAGAGGACTGTAGTACTGTTGACTCTAAATGCTTCAGAGAGATCCATCAAATCACTTTTAAATATGAAGAATGAATATGGTTGGACACCAACTGACCATGATGACACCCAGTGACTTCACCTGCAAGTGAATGTGTCCTCAGAGAACCTGTCCCCTGAAAGGCAATATATCTTCTTGGTGCGCTTAGACATACCTAACTTAATTGTCTTGAAATGTCATTTAATATTGTATCTCTTTGCCTAACGGACTAAGAACCTTTGAAATTTACTGTATAACAAAGTATTTTATATTACTTATATGTCAAAAGAAGAAAAATGGATAGTCTCCTTAGAAACTGCTGACTATGAATGATGACAAAGAAACTCATGCTGCAATGTCTTCTTGCTGCCATTTGTTGTAACAGTCACAGATTCCTGCAGCTATCACTACTGTCCAACAGGAAGATTTTAGAACTTGACTCAGTTAAATGCAAATGCTTACAACTACTAACCTTCAGATGAACTCTGATAGGAGCCTACCTGTGATCTGCAGGTATACTGATGAGTGTGGAAACAGCTGGAGCCAACTGGACAATGCATGCTTTTGCTATGTAGACTTCACACTGAAACTGTACTGCTAGTAAAACGTTATATATACTTATTTCCACAAGACATTAGTCATTACCTAATAAACTTCTATTCTTGCTAACATTAAATACAGAGAAGAACTTGGTTGTTAATTAAACACTGAGAAAAACAGGCCTATTATAGCTTCTTGTATAACCACTTACCATTTGCAAAACTATGTATCGAACTCATTTGGCCCTTCCCACGAGAGGTACTTAGGGGAGTTCAAACATTTTCTTCTTTCATTTTATTCAGGATTAAGCAGAGTTTAGCCCAACTCAAAGGAAAAATTCTTTAGGAAACCAAGGGCTGAGAGCATTCCTTATTCAAAAGTGAAATTCCATTGTTAGGGAAATCGCTAATACTAACTATCAAGGGGAAATGTCTCATTCCTACTGCAGGATCAGCTAAAATGAATGGCTTCTCTAGTTGCTAGGAAACAACCACCCATTATATGCCATTATCAGAGCCCTAGAGGAAAAAACTGGCATCTGCTCCACATTTGGGATACGAGAGACTGAACTAAAACCTCTGAAACTATTGCTAAAACCCGAGGCTCGGAGTGTGCGCGGTGCCGAGGCAGGTGTCCCCATCTACAGGACTTGGAACTTTTCTCTTCTCCACTTCTTTCTCTGATGACTAAGATTATTTTTTTCCAATATCCTACATTTCCAAACTTAAAGATTCTAAGGACAAAATAAACTTCCTCAGGAATCTTAACAGAGAAATTAAAAACCAGTTGTTATTCATGGAGTGAGACACTAAACTGTTCTACCTTTGAAGATTAAGATCAAAACAGAAAATAAAAGCATCTCAAACATGAGGAGAATAAGAAGAAACAGTAATAAATTCAGTACTGATATGGCATTCCAGCATCTCTCTGCCTGGTTTTCTGCTTTTATATGCTGACATACTTTTCTGCAGTGCATCACAGAACACACTCCTGTTGGGTTGTAGTCCTGCATCTGCTCTGCCACAGGGCACAGCCAGGGGTGGGGATGCAAGGTGGGGGGTGGGGGGATGGTCCAGCTTGTCCCAGGATTGTCCTTGGCTTGACAGTGGCAGGCATGGTGGCAGTTGTGGCTGGGAGCACAGAGAGGCCTTCTACAGGAGATAAGGCTGCCTCTCTGTAGGCAAAGGCCTTCACGGTTCCCCACTGCAGATCTTAGTGAAAAGAGACAGTCTATGGTTCTACACAGTTTATCATGGCGGAAAGTGGATGCGTCAAACCATACCCTCTTTCTCAGGGTGGGCCTGAGATAAAAGGTAAAAATACCTTTTGCAGGGAGGAATGTCTGGGAAGGGAAGCTTATTGACTAAGCCCTCTGGGCCTCTAGGTACCTCACTAGAATGGAGAACTCTGTTTTGGGCCTATGTGACCTATGGCCATGTCTCTTTTATGTGAGAAGCATGGCACATATTCCAAGTCAGGAGTCTGGCAGAGCCCTGGGAGTCCCCTAAGCCTCAGGTCTCCGGGTCCCGACCTGCTCTATCTTACCAAACTTCCTGAAGTCTGGCAGAGCCCTGGGAGTCCCCTACGCCTCAGGTCTCCGGGTCTCGACCTGCTCTATCTTACCAAACTTCCTGACATGGGTTTACATCCCACATACTCCCAAACATACACCATATTTATTTGTCAATCTTCTCCCTTCCTCTTAACAGATGAGGTTCCAAGAAGACCAGGTAAAAACATGCAGATATTCTACTAGAAATTGGCAAGTTGAAACCAAAAAACTTCCAATCTTATCACTTCTGCATTCTGAGAATTAAGATATCCTCAGAAGCTAACGTAAATTGGTTAAGGTAGCTGACAAATCATCCTGCACTGTGTTAGGATGATGCTGGCAGGTTCTATCCCATGGTAATTCTTCCCACCTCCCATTCATGATCAGGGCACTGCAGTGACTCCTGGCTGCATTCTCAATTCAATAACCAGTCCTTGGTGTAACGCTGAATTTGCTCTCAAGGAATCTGTCTTACTGAAATAACATGCCCAGCTTCTCCAAACCTCTTTCTTGTTCCCATACTAACAGGATCACTTCCTACTAAGGCTGCAAGATATAGAAAAAAATTACAGGAAACTCATTTAAATATCAGATTCCTTTTTAAAGTATGGACATGCCCTAAATTATCCCTTATATCCCTACTACTCAAACTGCCTGGACATCTCACAGTTTATCTGGCAACTTGGCTCCTATTCTACTGTGTGATGCCTTGATCCTTGACTCTTTTTCTCTGTGTATTAGTCCTGACTTTCTTCACATAACCCCACTTCCAAATTCTATTTAATTTATATAATAAAACAACATTTTAAAAAATATTCTCATATTTCTAACAGTCTTACTTCTCTGAGCACAACTAATTTACTACTTCTCACGAAGTTCCACATCACAGGACAGTCTCAATTATTGGAGCCCATCAGTTTTACCCTGGTTCTGGATTCCTCCTGACTATGTGTCTTGCACAAACAGAATTTAACTTCTTTCTCTTCCAAATTGACTGGATATTTTCCCCCTTCGGATTTCCTGTACTGCTACTTCTAACTACACCCAACACCAGATTTGTCCATGCAGCCTATGGCTTTACAGAGTTCCTATGGAGGATCACAATGCTTTGATGTTTAACATCCTGACTGCTACACTGGGACGCTGCTGTTCATCTCTTTATCGTCACTGATTTCTCTGGATGAACCTAAAAGTATTTCCTCAGTGTTGGGGATTTGATTTGTGCTTACATGGGAATTCTGTCCCTGCCAACAGCTGGTTTTTTGACGGTTCAATAAAGAGCCAGCAGCCAATGGCTGGGCAGAGGGACAGAGGCAGGACTTTGAGGATTCGCAAGAGGAAAAACTGGATAGAAGGAGCAGAATCGCCAATGACAGGGAAGCAGAGAGAACAGTCTTAAGAGATCAGACATGGGAGGGACCTCAGCTTGGGCCACAGGGCTGCATAGCCAATTAGCGCCAGGAGAAAACTACCCTCCCAGGAGCGTGGAAAAGCCGTGAGTGGGGTTAAAACCAGCACCACTGCTTACAGGGACCTGCCCAGAAGCTGCAGGACACAGAGACTGAGGTAGTCGGGCATAGGAACCTTCCGGTTCCCATCTGTGGCAGGAGACCTCTGCCCGGGCCACCAGGATTCCATAGCCAATTAACGCATGAAGAAAGCTACCCTCTCAGGAGCGTGGAAAAGCCGTGAGTGGGGTTAAGATGAGCACCAATGCTCACTGGGATCCACCTGGAACACGCGGGCCACAGAGACTGAGGGACAAGAAACTTCCAGTTTCCATCTGTGGCTGGGGACCTCAGCCTGGGCCACAGGGCTCCAGGAGAGAGCTGGTATCCTAGGAGTGCTGACACACCTTCGAGCATAGGCACAACCACCACTTTTGTTCAAACTCACTGGATCAAGAGGGACCCTTGTAAAGCTATTAGGACACAGGAACCAAGGGACACCTGGGAACAAGATCCTTCTGGTTTCTGTCTGCACCCCAGATCTGACCCTGTGCCACAGCACTCCAAACGCAAACACCTCTCAGAGAGAGCTAGTCTTCAAGGAGTATTGATTCAGAGGCCTGCGGGACGGACAAGCCTCAGCCGGACAGAGTAAGACCAGCTAACATCAGAGTTAACAAAATGGCAAAAGGCAAGGGCAAGAACATAAGGAACAGAAACCAAGTCTACTTGGCAACATCAGAATCCAGCTCTCCCACCACAGCAAACCCTGGATACCCCAACACACCAGAAAAGCAAGACTCAGATTTAAAATCAGTTCTCATGATGATGATAGAAGACTTTAAGAAATTAACACCCTTAAAGAAACACAGGAGAACAGAGGTAAACAACTAGAAGCCCTTAAAAAGGAAACACAAAAATCCATTAAAGAATTACAGGA
>JAPYYD010005570.1:0-11993 GCA_028551405.1 Uromys caudimaculatus | reverse complement strand
GAGTCTAACTTCTTGAGTTCTTTGTATATATTGGATATTAGCCCTCTATGGGATGTAGGATTGGTTAAAATCTTTTCCCAATCTGTTGGTTGCCGTTTTGTCCTATTGACAGTGTCCTTTGCCTTACAGAAGCTTTGCAATTTCATGAGGTCCCATTCTTGATCTTAGAGCATAAGCCATTGGTGTTCTGTTTAGGAACTTTTCCCCTGTACCCAGGTGTTCAAGACTTTTCCCCACTTTCTCTTCTATTAGATTCAGTGTATCTGGCTTTATGTGGAGGTCCTTGATCCACTTGGACTTGAGCTTTGTACAGGGAGATAGGAATGGATCAGTTCTCATTCTTCTACATGTAGACCACCAGTTGTCCCAAGATCTTAAAGCATATTGCTCTATAACATCATCATAAATTTGAATCTGTTCTTGTAAGTCAGAGAACTGCCCTTCACCAAACAACTGATCTGTAACAATATTCATTCCCCTTTCTCTATTTCATTTATAAGGGTCCATGATTCACTGAAGAATAATACCCCAGACTAACATAGTATGCAAAAGCAAAGAGCATTTTATTCTGCAGAAGTCCAGCATGCTGGGGTCTACCATCTACCAAGATGTAGGCACCCAAGTGAGCTTGCAGGCCCAATTTAAAGCACACTAGAGGAATTCCAGGGAGGGGGTAGGTGACCTTTTTTCTTAATCGGTTGGCTCTATCTCTAGGGACATTCCAGAACCATTGCTGAGGCATGTGGGGATGGGGGTGGTGGCTGGAAACTGACCCTGGGGAAGTCTAGAAACTTCCTGAGGAAGTCTGAAAACTTGCTGACAAATTGCCCTTGCCTCCAGCCAGGTGGTGGGGCAGCTTCTGATGGCAGAGCAGTTTCTGACTGGCTGCCTAGGCCTGGGATTTTTGTTTGTTTGTTTTGTGTTTTGTTTTCTTTTCAGTAACTGATTTGCCCGGTTCTTGGAAACAAGGATTTAGGCCTAGTTTCCTGAACTGCCAATTTGAAGCCTGTCATGGAGTCAGGCTGTCTCACATCGCTCCATATTTGAGGCTTTCTCCCTCCACCTCTTTAACCATTGTAACTGCTGACTGGCCTCTAGCACAGCTCTTACCAGAGCCTTTTAGTCTTTGGGAATAATTCTATCCCAATTACTTAATATTTGTTTTACATAAGGCAAATGCATTCCGTAGGAAACCATAGCCTCTTTAGAATACCTCAGATCTATCATTTCTATAGGATGCCACATTATATCATCAAAATCATGATCAGCAGCATTAGCAGGCATGTGGGCGACATTGTAGTCCCTCTCCTCTGTCAGTGCAGTTGGCTCAAGATTAACTCTTTCTTTCAAAATGGGCTGTTTTTCTTTATCCCTGTCACCATTCACAGCCTTCCTCTCCTAACCTCACACCCTGCTTCCCACCCCACCCAGTCTGTTGGCCCTTGAAACTGAAAGTCTGTGGCACTGGGTGGGGCTGAGATCTGCCCTCTGGCCCTGTTTGCTTTCCTCTTTCATCCTTTGGGAAGCTCCCATTCTCTTGCTCAGTCACCAGGTCACTCAGAAATCTTTTATTTCTACCTTTCCCAGTGCTACTCACTTTCCAACCACTTCCACGCCTACCTGCAAGTTTTCCAGTTGCATCTCAGATTCCTCCATTTCCACTCATACTTCCTCCAGGTGCTCAGCCACTCTCCCAAACATTTTTGAGAAAGAATATAGAACAAGGAAAAAATTTTTTAAAAAATTGAAAAATCCCCTCTGGGAGCAAAGCAGGAGAGAGGCCTGTAGCAGCAGCCACAATTTAACATTTGCTGATGTCTTAAAACAGAATATTCATCCCCTCTTGACCTGATGTCTCCTCTACCCTATTAGAAATCAAGTTTCAGATTCTGCCTAGCCTCACCTTTGGCTACCACTTGTAACTCTACTTTGGCTACTTTATTAGCTTATTTTCCCTATCACCCTTGTTCACCCTAGTCCCTTCCAACCCTCTTAGGTAGGAGAGAAAGAAGGTTGGAGGGAAAGGGGGGTGTCATGGTTTGTATATGCTTGGCCCAGGGAATGGCACTATTTGGAGGTATGGCCTTGTTGGAGTAGGTGTGTCACTGTGGGTGTGGGCTTTAAGACCCTCATCCTAGCTGCCTGAAAATCAGTCTTCCACTAGCAGCCTTCAGATAAAGATAAACTCTCAGCTTCTCTTGCACCATCTCTGCCTGAATGCTGCCATGTTCCCGCCTTGATGATAATGGACTGAACCTCTGAACCTGTAAGCCAGCCCCAATTAAATGTTCTTATAAGAGTTGCCTTGGTCATGGTATCTATTCACAGCAGTAAAACCCTAAGACAGGGGAATCAATCTCCTTAGATTACTTCCTGCTGATTAGGGGTATCAAGTTCCTTGAGGCAAGACCAATCTTTGTCACCAAGATTTCTCCAACTAGAAACCAAAAATCCAGTAAAAAGCAACCAGAACAGCAGCAACCAGAACAGCAGTAGCTGCCACAGCCTCTCAGGACTCTGGCACCTTTATACACTCTTAAGAGTCCCCATAATTCCAAACTTAAACTGTTTTCAGCTGGCTGAATCACACTTCTGCCAGAGCATGAGACAAATCATAGTTTGCTGCTATGGACAATCTGAAGCAGCCCCATATCCCACATCTGGGATTAAAACAGAACATATTCACATAACATTTCTGTTTAAAGAAACCAAAGTTCTTACTACACAGAGACTCAACTCTGTGCTGTTACCTGCTGCCTAAAATATTTCCTCACCCTTTAGGGACCTAAACTCAGACAAAAACAGATTCTTGGCCACAAGGTTAGTAGTCTTGGAAACCACTGAGAATAGCTATCAAGGTTCTGTATTGAACCATTAAGGGAAAGTTATTTCCTCCTGGTCAGAAGAATGGAATCTATCTCTTTCTCTAGGTGGAGACACGGCATTCTAATCTGCTCCAAAGATCAGAACATTACGTACTATTGTCTCCTCCCAAGACCTGAACATCTAGATGTAGAGAGCTGTGGGTAATTAATGGCTGCAGAGCAGTCTGTTCCAAGGATGACCCCGTCAATGGGTGAGCCAGTCAATAGGTCACCAGCCCTAAACATATACATGTGCAACACTTAAGGGCACATGCACATGAACAAAACCAAATGAACTCAGCAGGCTGTATTTATAAATTTGTATGTGTATAGGTGTGGCTAATAAAAGGTATGAATTTAAAAAGGACACAGGAGGAGTTGGAGATTAGGAGAGGGGGCAAAATATGCAACTACAGTATTCGCATATGGAATTCTCAGAAACTATTCTTTAAAGTTACTTCAGCTGTACTTACCACTTCTCCAAAAAGACTGCCTCTGAATCCTGATTCACCTGAATTTGGGGGAAGGAAATGGGAGGAGTAATTATCTAATGAGGTAATGAGCTTCATCTCCCCAGAAACTGGGGCTATACAGTTGCTTCAGAGACGCCTCTATGTAACTGCTAATCCTGACTGTTTCTAGAGTTACTCAGGAAGTGTAAGTGTTGGCTATTTATGCTACCTCAAGCTTCATGTGAAAGGCTTCACTGCTGTGAACTCCCTTTGTAAATTTTGTATACCATGTAAAATTGGAAACTCCCCAAGGCAGGAGAGTGGCCAGGCCCAAGCCTGAGGAGCTCCAGCCTCTGTCACAAAGGTTGTCTCCAGCTTCTCAATAGGATCCTTCCCAGATTATGCTAATTTTAGATGAAGAGTCTGAATAAAACCCCACTGATCCCTGAACAGGAAACCCCACAACCCCTGAGCTCCCCAAGCTCAGGACTTAAAATCCCACCAATACTCGCTCTGGAAATCTCTACTCTGAAATGTTTCCTGTGCCCCAAGAAATCCTATATAAGTCCTGCCCTCTGTTAATTTACTGCTGTCATCTCCTGGGAACAGAGGCAGCCAGCCCTGGATTTGTTTATTCACAGGCTATATATATCCATCCTAATAAATCTCTTTTATGAGATTTACTGCCGGGTGTAACTCTTTCATGGGAAGAAGCCAAAAAGTAATGAAGCAAAGAAAGGAAGAAGCAAAGAAGTAGAGCTGGGCTGAGGCTCCTCAGCTCCTTTGCTCAACTGGGATACCCTCTCCTGGGAGCTACAGTGCTGAAGAAGAGAGGCTGCAAAGGGGAACAGTTACACTGCAGCACTCCAGCTGTCCTGGCTGGTTTTGTGTCAACTTGACACAAGCTGGAGTTATCACAGAGAGAGGAGCTTCAGTTGAGGAAATGCCTCCATGAGATCCAGTGATAAGGCATTTTCTCAATTAGTGATCAAGGAGGAGGGCCCCTTGTGGGCGGTGCCATCCCTGGCCTGGTAGTCTTGGGTTCATAAGAAAGCAGGCTGAGCAAGCCAGGGGAAGCAAGCCAGTAAGTAACATCCCTCCATGGCCTCTGCATCAGCTCCTGCTTCCCGACTTGCTTGAGTTCCAGTCCTGACTTCCTTTGGTGATGAACAGCAGTGTGGAAGAGTAAGATGAATAAACCCTCCCCAACTTGCTTCATGGTCATGATGTTTGTGCAGGAATAGAAACCCTAAGATACTAGCTCAGCCAAGAATATTCTCCCTCAGGGTTGCAACACCTCTACTGAGGAGGCTTCCTTTCAGAGTTGTGTGGATCCTGGGCTCCCATATTTTAGGATATCCTTCCACTGGGGCACTGTCCCACCTCAGAGCTGTGTGCTTCATGGGCTCCTGAGTGCCAGAAGACCTTTCCATCCAAACTGGAAGGAACACCAACAATAAGTTTCCTTTTTTTTTTCTTTTAAATATTGCTTAGCATGCTTTCTTAGACATGCTTGGTTTTCTCA
Source organism: Uromys caudimaculatus (assembly GCA_028551405.1). Classification (NCBI taxonomy): domain Eukaryota; kingdom Metazoa; phylum Chordata; class Mammalia; order Rodentia; family Muridae; genus Uromys; species Uromys caudimaculatus. The sequence continues at coordinate 7,152 of JAPYYD010005570.1, read as the reverse complement.
CTCTTTCCTGAAGGTAACAGTGTTCTCCCCTTTCTGCCACATCACACAGCTTCTATTAGTCACGTGTCTGCTTATTGACCTTCATTCCCTGCTGAATTTATAAAAATTAGTAAAATTGTCCCTAAATTTCCTCTTGAGTCCATTAAATTTTTTTTAAATAACAAAGAACCCATGAAAGAGAGCCCAGTCTCTCCAATAACATCTACAGTCCAACACAGGGCTTTCCCAAAATTTCCTGTAACATGGCAACCTGGATGGAATTTTAAAGCTCTGAGGATAGAACAGGTGAGTATATTCTAAAATTCTGAACTCCCACTTCTTTCATTCACCACTACTATTCTCTCAGTTCTGAGAAAACCTCGGATCATTGTGTTTAGGGGACGAAGTGAGAGCAAGGCATCATGGCTTGGTTAGGCTGCAAGTACTTAGCTAACACAGAGGGTGACAGTGTGACAGGGCTCGGCAGTGAGGAGTTCTTTCATCTTGTATTTTGCTGAGGTCAATTTAGGTTTATCTAAAATTTGATCTTGATGGAGAATCTTGTGGAAAATTAACCAACTCTATTCTAGGAATCCAAGATCAAAATGCCCCAGCTAACGTTAGCTTCTGTTAAACTGCTTGCTTGTCTAAAACCTCTTCTTACAGATTGCAAGCACCAGGATGTAGATTTTGCCTTTAAAAATCCTTTATCCTAAACACTTGGGACTACACTTGGGTCCTGAATATCTGTGTACTCCCAACTGGCTGGAATAAAGACTTTCAATTGTCTATAGATATGCCTGAGTGGTTGTCTCTGGTGGGCTCCTTGTAACACCAGCAATTAGACGTTAAATCACATGGTTTGTAGGCAGCTGATAATCTAAATGAGTAAATGTACACACAAGGCTTTTGAAACTTTAAATTGGGTTTAACTGTTTCTAACATTGATTTCTAGGGGACTAGACTACCTGCTAACATAAAATCAAAGAATTGTCTCAGTCCACAAATGATCCAAATGAGATAGTGACTGTGAGATACGATGATTAAGCCAATAAATGTGACCTGGAAGACAAAGTTGAGACAGGATGTGTACATTAGTTATGTCACTCGGATGGAACAGAATGGCATCGTGGGAGGCTTTCTCCAAGTTTCTTCATGTGCTACAAAAGCTAAGTTGCCACCTGTACCCACTCTCTTCTTTCATGGGCTCTTATCCCAGCTGACTCCAGAGTCATAGATCAAAACAAGATTCAATAGCATCTTTTGGTATCCTGTTACCACTGATTAGGTAAGGCACATGTGCACCCTTCCTTGGGCTGAGATCATGGAATCCTTTGCTTTTTTCTGTGTCCTCAATGTCCTTACTTTGCTGTTTGGGAACTTCATACTTCAGGGTCATTTTCCATGTTCCACTTGTACTCCTGATATATCTGTGGTAAGCTAATTCAGGTAGACTGCAATCATGTGATGTTTTCTAGCATCTCTATTGTCATGTAATATAGTCATTAAATTTCCTACATCAAACTTAGGAGGCAATACCATATCTCAAAGATGGATTCCTTTGGTTTCTGAGGCAATTTAAACAGTCTTTTCACCTGGTTTATTTAAGGGAACGTGTTTTCCTTGTGTCTTCAACATGTCTCATCAAAATGAACAGTTCTGACTTTTGGGTTCCCCTTCAATCATTGCAAGAAGAAATGCAAGATCTGAGAGAAGCAATCATACCCTTTTTATGGGGAAAAAAAGAGAATAAAGCTGATTACTGCAAATCAAGGCAACTTGTGGAGCCTAACCCTCCATGTTGAGAAGCTTAGCCCCTGGTGACCATAATATCTCCAAAATTACCCTGACTCCCCGTAAACTTTTGGATCTTGGGTCTCTTTTGCCAATCCCCCCCCCCCCCCCAAAAAAAGCCCTCTGGAATTAAATGGTACAAACTACAGCTGATTCCTAGGCCTAATGATCTACCCCTAAGGTGTATTTCACATTTTTTTACCAGACAAAATACAGGAAGCATTCATCAAGGCCATAGGGCCTTTTCCTGTGGCTGCTCAAGAGGAAAAGAAAAGAAATCAAAAAAAGAAAAAAAAAAAAAAAGATCTTTGATCCTACAGATAGATAATTGTCCCATTATTTGTTTGATCCACAGACCTATAAAAGAAGCCTGCCATTTTTCTTCATTTGAACCTGAACTAAACAAACTGGAGGATGAAAAAGTAGCCGTCAGTGGGAAATATCAAAACCATAGTATTTTCTTTCTGTAGGAGGGAAGGCATTCACTAAGTCTTTTAGGTTGTTGCCACCTACAAGTGTAAATATAAATGTCACTTTTTCCCCCCTCAGAGGAAGGGATGAGATGAGAACCATAACCAGGCTTTACAAATAGCTTGGGCTGAATTCAGAGCATTTCCTTCTCTGTTCTAACTATCCCTAGGTTTAGGCCTGGAAGCTTCTAGACACCATACAAGCAGTCTAATCTTCTGCAAGCCCGGAAGGCTTCAGCTTCCAGGCTAGCATGTTTCAGCCTCTGAGACTTACTGTTGAATAAACTTACTCTTTCTAGCTCTTTCTGAACTCTGCCTCCCTGGTTCAACTCAGGTGTTTTCTGATTCATCACTAAAATTAGATGTCATATACTTTTCAAATGTATCTAAGCATAAGAAACAAGACTTAAAAAAAGTAAAGCACAGACCACAGGAGATGAAACAATTTCTGAATGTATGTGGCAACCTCTGAATCCTGAAAGAGAAACTGGAGAATAGTAGGGAAACTTTGAAATCCAAAAAAAGATGTATCATTTCTTAGTTCTAATAAATTTGTTGAGGTTATACAAGGTAACCCAAGGGGAAACAAAGGGACTTTACCATCTTTATTTTTCTGTAAATTGTATATTTTAAGTTTTCCGATTAGTGTGTGTGTGTGTGTGTGTGTGTGTGTGTGTGTGTGTGTATTTAGAGGAGAACCTACAGGAGCTAATTCTCTCCTTTGAAGGATCAAACTTAAGTTATGATACTTTGCAGCAGGTTGCTTTATCCACTGAGTCGTCTTACATATTTTTTTCTTTTGTTCCTTCAACTTCTACTTCTGTTTCATGTCTACCTTTATATTTGACTTTAATATAATTGGATTATGTTATTAAATATTTTATTCCCATCTTTACAGTTAGCAACGATAATTTCTGGATCGTTGACTGTTAATGGGTTTTTGATTAAACACATTAATCAAAACACATTGATAACAACTAAAAAAAAGTACTTATTGCAAATTTACTTACAAGAATGAGATTGTTTTGCCTTCAGTTTTTTTGTTTGTTTTGTTTTGTTTTTTTTGGTTTTTCGAGACAGGGTTTCTCTGTGTAGCCCTGGCTGTCCTGGAACTCACTCTGTAGACCAGGCTGGCCTCGAACTCAGAAATCTGCCTGCCTCTTCCTCCCAAGTGCTGGGATTAAAGGCATGCACGCCTTCAGTTTTCACGTTATTTCTTGCTACACTAGGTAAGTGGCCATTGGTTCTATTGTCCTTTTCTCTTACTTTTAAAAATGGCTTTAATTCTTAAGAACATCTGCCCATATCAAAGGGTCGATGTCATATCAATCTTGTACTAACAAAACACAATCCTTTGGATTGCCTTTTTGATTGCATCACAACACGTGATAATTCACTATATAAAATATTTTCAACTACCTATTAGCTAATTCCTTGGTTAGGCCCTCTTTTGACTTGTATGAGAAAAATCTTAAAAGGGGGATAGGGAGATCAGTCACCCAGATATTAGGGCCATTTGCTTTGCAGCCTCACATCTGGCTTCCTGAGTGTTCTTTTGGGCTGCACTAGGTTATCTTCTGCTTGTCAGAGGCCTAACCCAGGGCCCTTTCTCAGATCTTACCTAGAGACAAAGTGAAGGATATCTTTGAAACAAGCTTCAGCTTTTCCCGGCTGTCTCCAAGGGCCCTGGGGAAGGTTCCCCTCGGTAGAGACACTGAGTGGAGTTAAGACACCTGGTGTTTTGTGAGGGCTGGCACCCTCGGTGTAGACAACTGAGGCAGGGATAAGCAACTGTGTGCTGCTCTGGGATGACTGGGGTCACTCTACGTGTTGACGAAAGAAGTGGGGCTATGTAGCCATGTAGTACTCTGTGACAACTCTAGGTTGTCCTAGGTGTAGACAACTGAGGTGGGAATAAGCAGCTTTGTAGTGTTCTGTGTGTGGCAGAGTTGTCTCCCATGGTGGGGTGAGGACAAGCAGCCACTTGAGGAGGTGAGAGGGGCAGGGTAGGAGAGGCTGAACCTTGGGACTTTGTCTTCTACAGAAAGAATGCAACCTGACAGGACTGGAAGAATGGGGTCGATAGAGATGAGGCCTGGAACCTGCGCACCATTCACCGTGACCCCGGCCAAGCTACGCACGCATCCCACGTGCGCAGGGCACGGGGCGGGGCCAGAGCGAAGGTCCTTGCTGATTGGACGAGGGGCGCCCACGGGGGCGCTGGCCCTGCTCCTCAGGGTCAGCTCGAGGGGCCTTTTGAAAGACGCGACTGGCCGCGTGGCCCGCAGAGGCCTGAGGCGAGAGGTCGACGGTGGCAGCGCAGCAATGGCGACCGCGGGCGGCAGCCGACGAGCCCCGGTCCCGGGCCCTCGGCTCGGCCTGCCTCTGGCCGCTCACCTGCCTGCGAGCCTGGGCGGGGAGGGCGCGAAGGACAGCCTCGGGGGTGCGCTGGCCGGGAGGCCGTCGGTTTGGTTCTGTCCCCTCTTGTTCTCATCTTTCTAGACCTTGCTAATGAGGCCCCTCAGTTCTGAGGAGATTCACTGTTGTTGTTGTTGTTGTTGGTGGTGGTGGTGGTTTTTCACGTCCCCTCTGCTGTTCCTTCTATTACCGTTTATAGTTGAATTTTGAGAAGAATTTGGAAAAGTTAATTGTTAATACACAACACAGCTTTGAGGTCAATTAAAGCGGGATTATTTGGCTATAGCCATGGGAGCATGTGTGTGAGGAAAAAAACTTCTATCAAATGAAAAGTTTTGGGGAGTTCCTCTTCCAGGAACTTGTCATCTACCCAGGATTTTCATTTTCTGCCAATTTCATCCTAAACAGGTGAGAAAACTTCTGGAAACAATGACTGGTTTCAGAGTTCCAGGGTCCCTAGCTTTGCTCAGATGCTGAAAAAGAATTTACCAGTTCAGTCATCAGCTCAGACGGTAACTTTGCCCACCGGATATTCCTCTGAAAGTTGTAGTCTGTCGAATATGGCATCCAAGGTTACACAAGTGACAGGTACAACTTTCTTTTTATTTATAGAAGTACCTAGGTACGTTATGATGCTGGGATTGTCAGTAACTGTTAAGTGGTGTGTGTGTGTGTGTGTTCATCTCTGTGACCATGTGTCATTTGGAGTTAGTAACTGTGACTTATATTACAGCCTGTAGAATTCTTTAACTTTGTACATCATTTATTAGTTTCCACCTTCACTGTTGAATTCCTTAAAATATAATTTAACCTACCCCCACCATGGGGTGTCAGGGAAAGCTCTAGACTTACAAGCACTTTGTATTCTACATATTACTTCATATAATATAAAACAGAGGTAAACAGACTGTGAAACTTAGATTGAATTGGAATCAGACAGCTCAGTGGGATAGGTATTATAACAGATTGGAGCACAAAACTAGATTGTAGTCTCAACAGAACCAGTTCTATATCATTGCCATTCTAGACCTTAGTGACCTCACCTGTAAAAATGACTTATCTCTGAGACATCACTAAAATTCCATTAATTTTTCTATCATGAATGATATCTCTATATAATGTATGTGTCCTCAGTATGCCAAAAGACATGCTGTGGTTATGTGTGTACCCACACTGTCTATAGGAACTTGGGGGAAAACATGCTTATTTTATAAGGATTTAGTACTTTGACTCATTTTCTTTAAAGCAAACTGACCAGTATAAAAATTTGTTCTTAGGTAATTTTCCAGAGCCATTGCTTTCCAAAGGTCTTTCATCTATTTCAAATCCTGTCCTTCCTCCAAAAAAAATACCTAAAGAGTTTATAATGAAATACAAACGTGGAGAGATCAATCCTGTGTCGGCCTTGCACCAGTTTGCACAAATGCAGCGTGTTCAGCTTGACCTTAAGGAAACTGTAACAACAGGTAAGTTGGAAGTTGTGCCTAATTATCCCAGGACTAGCATTTTTTTTTTTCCAATAAAAGTGGGGTATATAAGCAGTTTTATATTTACTTACTGCACATAATGTTAAGGTTAAATAGGTATTTTGTGACACAAATATTTGTAGAATAGACACACATTTCTGTCAGTGTTAATCAAGTATTTGTTCTGAAATTATAAGACTCTGTGATTGTGATACCTAAGAAAACAGATGGTCAGATTTAGCCCCTGAAATTTAAGGATTTGATAAGAAAAGGGCACTTGCATGTTGATGCTGCCTCTGCAGAATAGTCTGGCATCTGCCATTCTCCTTTATACCTTTAAACCTGAGGTACATCTTACTGTGTGTATTTGTGGAAGGCTACAGGAGCATAATCAGAAGCAGAAAAGCTTCTAGTGTCTTCATGTTGTGGAGAGTAACAAGGCACCTTAGGAACTTGCTCTTAAAGAAGCACTAACATGTGATAGTGAAAATAGCTTTAAAATATTTGTGTGCGTGCAGAGAGTTTTGTTTCTGTAGTTTTCTAACTTTTCCTTGTATGGATCTCAAAGATGGCATCTCTGCAACATAATTTAAAGTTCTGGAAATTTTACTGAAGATTTTTAATAAGTTTCTTTGGTTGAAATACCAGTAAACTTGATGTGACAGAAATGTACACTGTGGTACTTTGATTAAGTAAAGAGTGGCCTCAGCATTTGCTGAACTTCTTAGCTTTCCTACATCGTTCTCAGGCCACCCTTGGAGATCGTAAGCTATTAATGAGAAAGATAAAAATCCCAGCGAAAACACTTCTCTGCTCTGAGCGTTGCCAGTGCTGCTCTGTCTGTTCTGTGTTCTAAGTATGGTTCAGGAAGTTTGTGAACCTAGGTGTGGGGCGCGCGTGCCTCTCGCCGGCAAGAAGACACGCGGACACACGGCAGGCTTCCTCTGCAGTTCAGCTTTAATGTTGTTGTTGATAGAGAAGGAAGAAGGAGAACCGCGCGGGAGTCAACATGGCGGCGTTATATA
>JAPYYD010005569.1:0-11993 GCA_028551405.1 Uromys caudimaculatus | reverse complement strand
ACATGGTATGTACTCACTGATAAGCGGATATTAGCCCACAAGTTCAGAATGTCTAAGTTTCACTTAACAGTAACCGCTGGACTGAGAGTGAGGTACCAGATGGAGGGGTTGGAGAAAGGTCTGAAGGAGCGGAGGGAATTGGCAGCCCCATGGAGGGAGCAAGAGCGTCAATGGGCCTGACCCTCCCCCTGGTCGTCCTGGAGTTCAGATCACTAACCAAAGAATATGCATCTATTGACCCATGGTTTGGACTACATATGAGGCAGAGGAATCACCTCGATGGCCATCAGGGAGAAAGGAGAGGACTTTGGGCCTGAGGGTGCTAGAGGACCCAGTAAAGGGGAATGTCAAGGTGGGAATATGGGAATGAGTGGGCGGGCAGGTGGGAGGAGGAATTCCCTCACAGAGGCGGGGAGGGGGAGGGGATAGGGGGTTTCCAAAGAGGAGACCCAGAAAAGGGGAAACATTGGAAATGTAAATAAAGTATAAAAAAAAAAAAAAAAAAAAAAAAAAGAGCCACTTGCCCTGGTCCACTGCAAACAGTGTGAGTGAAATCTGAAGATCCTGTTCTAATTTGCATTTTGTCATTTTGTCTCTTTGCAGTCTTGGGTGAGTAAGCTCCATGAAAGGAGCAAACCAGGATCCATTCAAGGGAGGACAACCTGCTCTCCTCACAACTACTTATCCTTTCTGGAAAGATGTTCTTTCAGGCAGGTGAAAAAGTCTTACTGTTTTATTGTTTGCTTGCTTTAATACTGAGGCATTTTCCTCAGGTGCTAATGATACTGGGTGTTCACAGCTATGCATGAAATTGGAAAAGTGTGTGTGTGTGTGTGTGTGTGTGTGTGTGTGTGTGTGTGTGTGTGTGTGTGTTTCTGTTGGGGAATGATGAGGCATACCTTGGAGGGAGAAGCAGGTAGAAAGCACTTTCCAACTGGTGTGGTCTGCAGGGCTTAATTTGGCATTGAAGCATTCAGTAAGCCTCTCCTCCATTCCCACTACACAAATCAATGTTCTGCAAAGGTGTAAGTGTGTGGTGTGAGACCCCAGGAGCTATGCTGGATGGAAGTCTTTGCTGAGCAACTACCTCCCTCTGACTCAATAAAGACCTTTCCCTTTTATCACCACAGTGCTGGTATCAAAGAAAATTTTTAAAAGGGCATAACTTTATTCCATCTGTAGCAATCCCTTTCCTGGTAGCCAGCCAACAAGAATCATGGGTAGTCATTTCCACAGGATTTAATTTCTTGATATCCAAAGATCCTCCAAAGATAGAAGAGTTCCTACCAAGTCCTTAATGAACACCCATCCTAGGAAGAAGACATTAGTGTTGTCAGTAAACATGGGGATGACACTAAATGCCTCCTGAGTGTTTTCAAGATTTTAAATTAATAGATATATTCAGGACACAGCACCTATTCAGCATCTAAGCGTCCTGGTCTAGTGCACTAGTTGAGCAATGATCTGGGTTTATCCCATATTTTTGGATCAGCAAGATGGCTCAGTAAGTAAAGGCGCTTTCTCCAAGTCTGATTACTTGAATTGGGTCCCTGGAATCAACACAGCAGGAGAGAATGGATTCCTACACGTTTCCCTCTGACCTCCATCCATACGTTGTCACACATACACACACACACAATATTAATAAGTGGATAAATGAAAAATTAAAAGAGGACCTTCTATATTACCTCAATATTCTATCTAAGAAATACTTTTTAATCTGTACACTGATTAGACTCTGAGTTTTTACCATGGTCAAGGAAACTATTAAGTTCATCTAATTCACCCTCCAATATTAAGCAGTGATTTCCACAAACAAGCCCGGCCATCTTCTCTCTTCATTGGAGCCAAACCAACCCAAAGCCCCAGCAGAATTTGTTTAGAATTGATAGTAAACTGTGCATAGACCAATTTTTATTTTTTGATGGTTTTATTAGGATATATTAGCAAAACTGAAACCACTTACTTTAGGGATAAGAACATCTCTGAGAAGAAAAAGAACTGTATGTAAATGGTCACTGAAGTATATTTCTTCACTTTGAAAGGGATGAGGGATGTACAGAAATCTGGATGATGGATCACTTGAGAAATATTGCACACTAGACTCTGAACACTGCTAGATACAGAGTGGAATCAATATTAAGACTACTCAGGAAGTTCTGGATCATGGGTCACAAAGCTACTGCCAGGACACTAAGTAGCTAAGATTCCTCTCCATCTGTAGGCTACCATTTCTGTTCTGTATTCAGTGATTCTTGTGAAGTTATAAAAGAAAGATGTTTGGTGATCCAAGAAAAAAGGCCAACTCTGTTCTAAGACTGGAACTAAGGAGGTCAGAAAACGATGCCTTAAATAGTAGAACTTACAGATAAATTACAGTTTAGAGGAAAGTAAATAAATTGGTATCAACTGCAAAGCAGATATTCTTGGACGCACTGCTTTAAATTTAATTTCTATTTCAATTTCCCACTAAAATTAGTGGTGAAAACTAAACTTACTCTCATAGCATAGTAGTTGCAGAAAATGTTTTATTAAATTTTAAATTAATTTTACCTGTCTGTTTTTACCATCACTAATAGGACTCTTAGAAAACTTTAAATGACACATATAGCTCAAACTGTAATTCTATTGGGCCATGCTGATCTATGTTACTTGGAATCGATTATGTTTTGACTTTCAATAATCCAAGGTGATGGTGGTGTTTCAAACCTTTGGCAAGGATTAATTTCCTCCTGAGTACCGGGAAACATGTCATCTGAAGTTGAGACACTCAGTCCTGAGTCTTCCCCTGAAGTTGGTTCTTCTCTAGGACTCAGATTCTCATAAAATAATGCTGTCTCACTGCTGTTTATGATTCTAAGCTCTGCAGAGTCCTAAAACACTGACTCCTAAGGCAACCAGGAAAGCAGTGAGTCTTGGGAAACGGGAACCAGCTATGCAGAAGAGGCTGGGATGGAGTGAGGATGCAAGGTAAGAGAGGCAGGATTCAGGTTTGCAAAAGGAGAAGGCTGGGGCTCCAGAGTCGAGCTCTGCTTTGCTCCCAATGTCTTTCCCGGTGGCCTCTCTCCACGCTATCCCTTTGTTTCCAGATGCAATGACAGGTGTATAACCAAGAGACCCAGATGGATGGCTTCACCTGTTCCACCAGTTCCATTGCATATCTACCTCCCCCCAGTCTGCGTTTTCACCCCTCCACGGCCACTCTGCATCCTCTGTGGCCTGTACATCATCTTTATAGGCTCAGGTACTAAAATCCAGGAAGTTTTTAAAGCCAGGTCTGGCAATTCCCCTGAACTTGACAGCTCGTTAAGAAGATTCATTCTAAATACCTTCCGATCAGTTCTGGCACCTTCCTCTGGTCTGAAAGACAGACAACAGTCACACCCAAAAGGGGGAAGGAAGCCTGGCTTTGTCAGGTCAGCCTGCTTTGTTCCTAAGACTTCCAGGGCTTCTATAAATCTTGGAATTCAACCCCTCTCCCTGGGATATCTTGTCTGCAAATGAGTTTCAAGTAATTGCATATAATATGATTTGCTTATATTTTTATCAATCTGATATATATTTACTGTCAGTTTTTTGCCACTGCTCAAATAGATGTTTCAGTATGATTTTTTCCCTTTGTGCAGTGTATATCTTAATTTTCTTTCTTTTTAAATTATGTATTTTTATTGATTTTTTTTTAATGTAATACTTCCTGATTACAGTTTCCCCTTCCTCTCCTCTGAGTTCTTCTGCATCTCCTTTCTATTCTGGATCCGCCCCTTTTCTGACTCTCATTAGGAAACCAGTAGACTTGTAAGAGATAATAATAAAATATAACAGAATAAAATAATAGTAAGATAAAACAGAAACTACCACATTGGAGGTAGAGGAGACAAACAAACAGAAGGGAAAGAGCCCAAGAGAAGGCACAAGAGTCAGATTGTGGGTTATAAAAGAACACAAATATCTTTACTTCAAATATAACTGGGCACGGTAGCTTATGCTTAGAATTTGAGCACTCAGGAGGTAGAGGCAGGACGACTGTCATGAGCCCAAGGCCAGTCTGGGCAATAGAAGTAGACTATCAAAAAAGAATGTAAAGAGCAGAAATCAATCCCACAAGGCCAATGAATTTTTAGACTTTGTCCTCTCTCTGCCCAGTATGCAGCAGGGCACAAAACTGTTTGATTTTGACTGGCTGGTTGGATAGTTGGTTTGTTTTGGAACAAGTCTTTGTAGCCCAGGGTGGCCTTAAACCCATTAAAATCCTTTTGCCTCAGCATCTAAGTGCTGAGATTAGAGGTGTTTTTTGAATGAGTGAGTGAGCGAGCGAATCCCCACTCTGTATGATCTCTGGCTATAAACTGTATCAACCAATGGGTGCAGTTTCCAGAGCTACCAACACTTCCATGTGGCACAGCAGGTGTCACTCTGGGACAGGAAATGACCTATCTTTCAGAAGCTCCCAGAAGGAAGAGTAGAACCAGCATTGTCTCATTAGAGCACTTTGTCACCTCTGCCTATATTCCACTACTGGAGCTAAGCCTGCACCAGTGTGTGGGGAATTGTTCTCCCATGGAGGTGGGGGAGACAAAGGAATGAGTGCTGCCTCTCAAACAATGGAATCCATCAGAGACTCCACATATGAGATGGCAGAACTGCAGCTGCCTGAGCTGATGACTGCAACAAGCCACCCAAGGGTTCCCTCCTGCCTCTTGTGGGGGTTTCTGGGGCACTTCATAGAAACGAGGCCCCCAAAGGTCCCCCAAAGTACTTTTACAATAAAAACAAGTGCTTGTGTTTGCCCTTGTATGCCAAAGTACCAGCAGGGAGGGAATCTTAGATTCAAGATTTTGTTTAAAAGGATTTAAAATTTTCAGTTTATTGTATAAAAGTAATCATTAATTCATGCTTGAGAATGAGAGTGAAGGAGCCGTGGGGGGCAGCCCTGTCAGTCAGGTGCTTCCTGTGAAAGCGTGTGCACCCCCACAGTGCCACAGACAAGGCTGGGTACTGCACCTCACACTGTAATCCCAGGAGTGAGGTGCTGGAGCCATAGGTATCTCTTGAGTTCCACAGCCTTCTGTCAAACTAGTTTAACTTTTTATCTCTGTGTCAGGCTGTGTATCAAAATACAGAGTCATGGCAATTTAGGAAGACATCCTATACTGACCTCTGGCCTCATTATGTCTGTGTACATATGCATATACATGCATAAAATTTACATACCCACAAATATGTACATACGCACACATCACAGCTACATACATATACAATAAGAATAAAAAAAAAAACAATTTAAAGATCACAGTGAAGACAAAATTTAACAGTGCTATGGCTGAACAGAATGCTGTGTAAATCATTTAGGGTGATTTCTAGTTTAAGCACACACTTCCTTCTTCTCTTTCCCCCACACCTATTGATGGAGTCAAGGAAACAAGAGCTATTGGTGCACAAAAGCCTGGATCTTGTAATCTTGTGTAGGGACCTCAGCTTTACAGGTAGAACTTCATGCTTGGTTTGTTCAAACATGGGAGAGGGTGAGGGTAGGGAGAGAGAGAGACACAGACAGAGAGACAGAGAGAGAGGGGAAGAGAGAGAGAGAGAGAGAGAGAGAGAGAGAGAGAGAGAGAGAGAGAGAAGCAAGTTTTCAGGATCCTAACATGTACCCAGGAATCACAGAAGTCCATGGTCCAGCAAGCACAGAGGCTCCCTTAACTACATTTTCTTAACTACATTTCATCCTCGTGGAGCAGCTGATTCGCATCCAAGGCCTTACCCTACTGCTCGGCCATTTCACCGTGTGTTCCCTTTTGACTTCAAAGCCTCCAAGCTGGCTGACCCACTTTCCAAACTACCTACCAGCTGGTTGGAACAGTGTTCAAGCAAGCAGGTCAAAGAGCCACAAACTCCACGAGCAGCCCGCTCCTCCTGGATAGAGATGAGCAGAAAAGAGATGGACTGCGTTTATCAGCAGTGAAATGACTTCCAGGTAAGGGAAGCCATTGCTGTCAAATTTCCCTCCCGGTTATAAAAATCTGGACCATTTCCCCACATCCAAACGGGGCCACTTATGGTTTATCATCTGCTGATAGGAAAAGTTATCGGCACAGCTGTGAAGCTGCATTAGTTATGCTCAGAGCAGGACAACACTGTAAATTATTTGCAATATGCTGGAACTCAACACAGACTGAGTTTATAAATATGATATTAAACTCTTAAGAGGGAGTTGCAGACCTTTTATAAAGCCATTAATTTTTAAAGTGGTTTAGGAGTCCAAATTAGCAGCTGGGTGTGGGTGCCAACTTCCAAAAAACCAGATGGTGTTGACTTTTCCAAAAGTGATGAGATCCTGAGATCAAATGGGATGTTCAGGACTCAGATACCTTTTGGAAATTGAGTTCAAAGCTCTGAATAATGAGTAAAATTCAAAGCCTTCCCCACCCCCAACCTACCGCCTGGAGACTCACCGAACTCCTATTATGCTTGCTGCATGCTGACTCATTTCAGAATCAATCATATGCAACAATGAAGCTCCTTCCAGGCAGGGACATTAGTTCAACAAATTATTTATTCCATGCTTATTTAGTATCTATTATGTATCAGGTGCTATCAGATATAAAATGAACAAAGTAGGGGAAAAACAAGCCTCCGAGTTTATGAGCTTACATACTAGGCAAGGAAAAAAAAGGACGAAAAATAATTATTATAAACAATGTGACAGAGCCTGTAGCCCAGGTCGATGTAGCACACCATGGAGAAGCCTTTCAGTTGGCCCTCTGGTTCAGCCAGCTGCAAAGAGATTTGTGTGAGCTATTAACAAGATGAATATCATTGAGACCACCCCCTGTACCACCTCAGTAGAAACACCACCATCCAAACCCTCTTGATGTGTGATCAAGGTTGCTTCACACCTCTCAGGCCTCTTAGCCTGGATTGCCTTCCTGCAGAAACAACAAACAAACAAACAAACAAACAAACCCAACAACAACAACAACAACAACAACAACAAAATCATGAGAACAAACACATGAGAAAAATAGCTCCAGCATTCTGATGTTTAAATGAAATAACGTACAGGATACCTCCCAGTATTTATAGCAGCTATTCAGGATCTGTGGAGGTAATGAGACTATAAAACAAACAGGACCCAGGGAATAAAATCAGTAACTTCATTTTAAGATTCATTTCAACATCTCTTTAGAATACTCTGGAAAAAAATTCATGCATATCCCAAGTCATTTCAGCTCCCTCCAGGGAGTCCTAGGTTATTACAGGACTGGAGAACATGGCTACAACTCTAGTTCTAATGTCCACTCCTGAAGAATATTCTACATTTCAAATATAGTTAATAATAAATACTTTTCAGGAGGAAAAGGTGTGGTCTTTCTCATTACCTGCTATGCTGTGTAAGTCCTTCCTGCCTTCTAGTGCTGAGAAGAGAGGGTAGGAGCTATCAGTCAAAGAGGTTAGAAATCCTTTCTCTGAGTGGTGAGCATCTCCATAGCTCTCTACTCTCCGAGTATGGGTGGTTTTTAAGGTTCTTCCACCCCCTTTTCTTTGGTAACTCTTTGGAGGACTCCAACATCACTTTGACCTAAGACAGGGCTCTCAATCTTGACACTACTGATTGACATTTGGGTTTAGCTAGGTGGCCTAGTTAGAGTTCACATTGCTGTAGTGAAGCACCAGGATTAAAAAGCATGTTGGGGAGCAAAGGGGTTATTTAGCTTACACTGATAGTCTGTCATTGAAGGAAGTCACGACAGGAACTCAAACAGGGCAGGAACCTGGAGTCAGTAGCTTTCTGGCTCGCTCCCCATGACTTGCTCAGCCCGTTTTCTTATAGAACCAGAACCACCGACTCAAAGATACCACTATCCACAATGGACTGGGCCTTCCCCCATCAGTCACTAATTAACAAAATGCCCTACAGATAGGTCTTATGGAGGCATTTTCTCAATTGAGATTCCATCCTTTCAGATGCTTCTAGCTTGTGTCAAGTTGATGTAAAGCTATCCGGGATACCAGCTTATCCTGTGTGTCAAGAGTGGCCTAGCAGAAGCATCAGATGCCAGCTGCAGCTGATGCTTATAACCGCACTTATAATAGCTCCAAATATCTCTAGTCATCACTAAGTGTCTCCTGGCAGAGGGGGGCATACCCCTGATTAAAGCCACTGAGCAAGCAAATAAACTTTATTTCAGTAGTTGCATCCTCTATGCTATAGTGTATATGTAACATCCAACTTCTCTATAGCTCGTGTGTGTGTGTGTGTGTGTGTGTGTGTGTGTGTGTGTGTGTGATGTACATATATGGGTATAAGTGCACACCAATGCACATGAGCAGCTAAATATAGAATCAAAGATTTATCAGTGCAGTGCCTAAAGACGCCATTTCTACTCCAGGAGATTTGGTGTTCATACAAAGTCTATTGCTAATGCTGGGTTAGGTAGTTTCTTGGTAATTTAGCCTAGACAGGTACATGGCTGGGATTATGAAGCCATGGGAATTGGGCACAGATACGTTGGCTACAATGACTGTATCAGGGGCTGGAAAATGTCTATGGAGGGCTAGATAGAAGATAGTTTAGGCTTTTGTGGTGGCTAGTTTGAACTATCAACTTGGCCTAAGATAGACTCTTCAAAAGAGAATCCCAATTAAGGAATTGTCTACTTTGACTTGGTTGGTGAGCATGTTTGTGGGGAGTTGTCTTGACTGTTAACTGACTGAGAAGTAGCCAACCAACATCCTGTGCTCAGCACCATTGCATGGGTTGGGCCTTGAGCTGCCTAAGAATAGAGGGAGCTAGCTGAGTAGCAAGCAAACAAAGATGCGGTTAATTATTCTCTTTACTATCCGACGGCTGTGGTGTAGCGTAGCAAGCGCCACCTGCCCTCACATACCCAAAAAGATCTGCACCCTGCAATTGCAAGCCAAACAAACCTTTCCACCTTCCTATTTCTTTTTTATCAGTGTGCTCATCAAGGCAACAGAAACAAAACCACAACAGCTTTGCTTGGCATATCTCCATTGAGAGTAAGTATTCAGTTACACATTGTAGTGCAAATTTAGCCACCATGGAATTAGACATTTCTGTATTTCAAAAAACCAGAAGGTTTGTCAACTTTCATCTAGGTTGTGGATGGTGATGATGGTGGTGGTGGTGATGATGATGATGATGATGATAATTTGGGATAATGGACATAAATAGAGATCCCAGCACGAGTCATTTTATCTATTTAATTCTTGAACTATCCCTACCAGGTAGATGTTTTAAATCCTGCAATTGTAATGTCAAGCTAAGCTTTAGGGAGGTAAATGGTTTTACTAATATATTTAGCAAGTGAGGTTAAGTACAAATCCTGGTGTGTTTGGACTAAATGTTTCCTATCACAGTAGTAAGAGAAAAAGACAAGCAGGAATGGGATTAGTGAGGGTATGCAGGAGGGGTTTCTGATGAGGGGAGGTCTGGCTCACAGCAATGTAGTTGCTTGTCAGTGTAGAACTAATTGTAAATATCTGACAGCCTACTAATGGCGGGGTCTATCTTTTCTGTCACTGGTGCATGCACATGAGCCAAAACAAACCTTTCCACTCTTCAAGCTGCTTCTCTCTGGTATTTTGTGACAGTGACGTGAAACACATCTTGCAAGACTGATTTGTGCCCTCTTTAGTGTAAGGGATCCTTTTGTTTAAAGGTAGCTGGAAGACAGAAAGTCTATTGCAATAGTTAGCATCAGTCTTGGGGCTGTAGACTGTGGAACGGTTAGGAAGCTCTGTGCATTAGGACTCTGAAAGCTCTCTTTGGCTCTGGCCTATCCATCGAGTGACTTTTTGCTGCATATGATGTCCAAATTCCTCTAAACAACATGATATGAATATTAGTCATTTCCCCATAGTCTAGGAATTCCGGTTTTTATTTGTGTGGGTGTCTGCTTATTGAATCATGGTCAACCAATCACGTCGGCATCCTTGGAGACACTTAGCATAATGCCCGGCAAACAGCTGTGGAAGAAATGTTTTTCTGATGGACTGAGTTCATAGACCTAACAACCAAAGAATCTTCTGTTTTATAACTTTCCTTTCTGACTTGCTGTTTGCTTTCAAATCTTGTCGAGCTGCAACAGCACCTTACATTTTCTGCACAAAGCATTTAGAAGTTTATATATTAATAATAACAGCAGCGTTTTTTGACAGTAAAAATAATAACTTCTGTTTATTGAATGCCCAAGGATTGTTGTGTGTGAGAACACACATCATTTCTAATTTCAAATCAAACAACTGTGACAAAGGTTTCTACACTCTCATTTTATGGATGAGAAAATGTAGACTCCTATGGGTTAAAATCACTCAAGGTTATGAGCTACAACAAGAAATAGAAACCCAGGGCTGGAGAGATGGCTCAGTGGGCAAAGTGTTTGCCTCATAAGTATGAAGACTTGAGTTTGGATCCTGGATGAAACAGGTGGATCCTAGGGACTTGGGGACTCTCTGACCTACCAGGCTATCTGCAACAGTGAGTGCCTGTTCCCTGACAGAAACTACCCTGAAAATAAGCTGAAGAGTAATAGAAGACACCTCATGTTGACCTCTGAATGCACACATGCATACACATGAGGGCATCTGCACACACACATGCACATACACACACACATGGTCAGGGCATTTGCACATGCTTATACACACACATATGAGGGCATCTGCACACACACACACACACACACACACACACACACACACACACACACTTGTATGCGCACACACACACACAAAGGGAAAAGCAAGCTAAATTGTCTTTATAAAGTCTTCTAATTATAGATGTCAGTTTAAATTTCCTCTTGGAGTTCAGACTAAAGGGGATGCAAGGCGTAAGGAAGGAGGTGGGTTTGAGAGATTTGGTAAAATAGGCCCAGCCTGTCATCTGATTTCAAGCAAAACTATTTTTTTCAAAGCTACAGCTAGAACCAAGAGTCTTGCACATGCCAGGCAAGAGCTCTCTCACTGAGCTACGTCCCCAGACAAACAAGAATACTTTGGAATCATTTTCTTCAAGCAGTAGTGAATTTAAACTTTGTAGCTCTTTGTCCAGGGAGGCTAATGGGAGTTTTCTGGTGTCTCATTAGGTATTCTGGAGGACATTCTGTGAGTAGTAACCATTTTTTATCATGAAGGGCCCTTCATTCTAGATACTCTGCACCAATTCATTGCAGGCTTAGACCTGCTAGATTAAGTCTATCAAAGGCTTCCCTCTGGTTCCTTTGACATTATCATGGTGGCCACCTATGGGAGTATTCACTGCCCTTAAGTCCTGATAAGTCAGTGTCCCATGATGTCACATATAGAAGACAGAAACAGATAAACTAAAGGTCATTAGTTTTCATTTGGGAGATGTCCAGCAAGGTCCCAGGAATGAAGAATTAGTTGCCTACAGTGCTGGCTCAAAATGAAGCTTTACCCCGTGCTGGCCATCCTCCCATTCTTTCCTGCACCCCACTCCCTGTCTCTTGACCAGCTCTGTACCCAGTGACAATATTTTCAAATAAAGTATGTACATACGCAATAGTACATATGCACTGAAACACCCAATGACATGTGAGCCTATTTATATGTAATTATGTATTTCCCGAGTTTTTGAAGTGAATACGCAGCTGTTTCCTTACAGGTCTAACTGGGGGCCAGCCTGCTTCCTACTGTCCTTCCCTGGAAAAACGGTGGAAGAGAGTATTAATAAAAGGTGCCTTTGAGTATAGGAAGGCTACTGATTTGTTTGAGTTAATTTTGTATCCAGCCACTTTGCTGAAGTTGTTTGTCAGCTGCAGGAGTTCTCTGGTGGAGTTTTTCGGGTCACTTAGGTATACGATCATATCATCTGCAAATAGTGATAATTTGATTTCTTCCTTACCAATTTGTATCCCTTTGACCTCCTTTTGTTGTCTAATTGCTCTAGCTAGAACTTCAATTACTATATTGAATAGATAGGGAGAGAGAGGGCAGCCTTGTTTAGTCCC
>JAPYYD010005568.1:0-11994 GCA_028551405.1 Uromys caudimaculatus | reverse complement strand
ATATATATATATATATATATATATATATATATATATATATATACACATACACACACATATAAATACACATACACACACACACACACACACACACACACACACAAAGAATCTTAAACAACAACAACATGAATCTCTATTACAATTTTGAAGGCCAGAGCTTCAGAAGAGATCCTTTTTAATTTATCTATTCACTTTACGTCCTGACCACAGTTTCCCCTCGCTCTTCTCCCAGCCCTCCCTACCCCAACAACCTTCCCTCTTCCCCATCAACACTCCCTCCCTTTCACTTCAGGAAAGGGATGGCCTTCCACACCTATCAACCCACCTTGGCTTCCAATACGACTGGACTCATCTTCTTCTTTTGAGGCTAGAGAGGGCAGTGCAGTTAGCAGAAAGGGTTTCAAAGGCAGGCAACAGAATGAGAGACAGGCCCTGCTCCTGCTGCTAGGAGTCCCACAGGAAGACCAAGCTGCAGAACTGTTACAGAGGGCCTATGTCTGTCCTATGTAGGCTCTCTGGTTGGTGGTTCAGTTTCTGTGAGCCCCAATGGGCCCAGGTTAGTTGATCCTGTAGGTTTTCTTCACTGTCCTTCATGCCTCTGGCTCCTACAATTCTTCCTTCCCCTTTTTGACAGGATTTCCCAAGCTTCACTTAGTGCTTGGCTGTAGATCTCGGCATAGGTTTTTATCACTTTATCCTCTCTGATAACGAATATGCTAGGCACCGTCTGCAAGTATAGCAAAATATTACCAACATGTCAGGGGTAGGCTCCCTCTCATTGCCAGGGTTTCAAGATGAACCAGTTATTGATTGGCCATTCCCTCAGTTTCTGTTCCATCTTTACCCCTGTACAACTTGTAGCAAGGGGAAATTGTAGGTTGAAGGTTTGGGGGCTGGGTTGGTGTCGCAGTCCCTTCATTGGAAGTCTTCCTGGTTACAGAGGAGGGCCAGTTCATGTTTCATATCCACCATTGAAGGAGTCTTAGCTAGGGTCACCAGCATAGATTCCGGGGAGTTTCTTTTTCCCTAGGGTTCTAGTTCATCCCAGAAATGCCTTCTACCCTGAAAGGGTTCCAGTTGTCTCTCCCATACTCTCTCCTTCTGTCCTAATTTCACACCTCATCTTGTGTACACTACTTCACTACTGTTTGCAAAATACATAACAAACATGAAGGCTGGAACTTTAAATCTATTTGAAGAAAGAAAAAAACATCTTTGAGAACTTGTATGAGGCAAAGATTTGTTTCCTTACACAACAGAAAAATAAATTGGATTTACTCTGGGAAATTTTATGTTTTTCTCTAAAAGGTTCTTGAGATTGACGTTCGAATATTTATTTTATTCTAGTAAAATGTTCCAAGGAAAATCTCTCAGAATTGTCTCCCTTGAGTCTCATGTTAGACTTTACTGCTGCTATGGTGTGATCACGGTCCTCACTGTAGCTGTAGTTGCTCTTTCTGTTACTTTGTCAGGTAAGTGACTTACTCTTCAAATCCTTCAGCACTCTGTCCACATGCACATTGTCAGTTATACTTACTGACCACTGTGAGCCAGGCATTGTGGGAAGGGCTCTAGAGAAAACCCACTGGAAGTTCCTGTTCTCTGGGAACTTAGGTTCCAGCAGGAAGATGCAGTGAAGGAACACATAGGCTGTGGTGTGCACAGGAGGCCAGGCTCAGCATCCCTGGGAAGATGACATCTAGCAGCTCTAGACAGAGATGCAGGAGACATAGGTCCACCTGGAGGAACTGTCCAAGGCAGAGAACAAGGGGAGAAAATCTCAGAGAGAATCTTAAGGAGGATGCTGCAGAAAGAGGAAGGTGAGGGCAGTGAAGGCTGATATCATTGGGAAGATGTAGACATACACCCCCACCCTGACCCACAGTTTCAGTTAATATTTTCAACTATGGTCTGCAAATATTAAATAGAAAGCTCCAAAATATCTGATTCCTGAGCTTTTAGTTGTAGACTCTTCTGGATAATGTGATAAAATCTTGTACAACTTTTCTACCACAGCTGGAGTAAATGTTCCATGATGTGTACGTGTTTGTCTTTGGAGACAGTTTCTCTGTGTATCCCTGGCTGCCCTGAAACTCACTATTTGCAGCAGGTTGGCTTTGAACTTGGAAATTAGCCTACCTCTGCTTCCCAAGTGCTGGAATTAAAGATGTACACTACCAATGCCTGAATCGTTTTATGTAATCAACTTTAACTGCACCAATTACTACTACACTAGTCTAAACAGGACAAACATTTGCCAACAAGTCTTACTCAGTGTCACCTAAACTATTACACAGCCCTAAAAAGAGTCAGATAAAAGAAGTGGTGTCATCTCACTGCCTGTTGCATTTGTCCCCTTCACATTTAAGCCTTGCGGTACTGGGTATGAGAACTGGAAGCAACTATAACACAGTCCCATTGAAAATATTTGGAGGATTATTTCCCCTATATAATATTTTGCTTCAAATATCACTTTTTAAAAATTCAGTAGACATTTGAAAGAGCAGCTGATTCAATCTGATCTGTGACAGGAAGGAAAAGGACAGATAGGGAAGAAAAGTGTCTGTTATTTTTTCTAAGCTGTCCTCTGAGACATTGTTGCATTCAGAGCTTCTTACACACACACACACACACACACACACACACACACACACACACACACACACACCAACATATACACATGCTTGTACACTTGTACACACAAATTACTTTATTAAAAACCACTCACAGAGGAACACATCACACAGCTCCATCAACTCAGCCACTCAAACGCTTGCCAAGTTCCGACCCTCGGCATCTCACTAACTTGCACACAGTTGAATAGCATTCTGAACCCACAGAGCTTTGGTTACAATTTTAGACTTTCACTGTCAGTCCATTTTTGTGCACTTGTCCTCAAGAACAACAACAAAACTATCTCAGCCGTGAACTAGAAAGACAATTCTCTATAACCTTTTCACTTATGGGCCCTTTACCTGCATCCTGTCCTTCAATCATAACCACGTCACCGTACCATGTTCTTTCTCTATATGGCACACCATGCCCACGCTTGCAACTGTCTACACTGGACACTACAGGTTAGGGCTGCATGGAAGGGAGTACAGTAGGTTTGATTCTTCCGAGTTTGGGTTACTTTAATACTCATTTACATTATTTAATATTATACTTTCTAGGTCCCCCCCTTTCCTACAAATTTCATTTTTCTTACATTTCAATTATAATCTGTTTTGTATGTAACACACTTACATTACCTGTTAGTTGGTGAGCATCTGGGTCAGGTCCATTTCCTTGCCATTTTAAATAGGGGAGTAATAAACATGGGTGAGCATGTCTATCTGCAGCAGGATGTGGAGTGCCCATCATATGTGCCCAGGACTGGCACATCGGGTCTATTTTTAAGGTTTTTGAGGACTTCCATACTGGCTGTATGAGTTTGTACTTCCAGCAGCAGTAAAATCCATATAGCTATTTCTGCACTTGCTTCTAACCAGGCTGAGTTCTGCCTGCCTCTGCTTCCCAAGTACTGGGATTAAAGGCTTGTGACACCACTGGCAGCATGGTTGTCAGATTTCTTTATGATAGCCAATCTGACAGTCTCCAACAACAGCCATTTGTGTGTGTGTGTGTGTGTGTGTGTGTGTGTAGACATATATATTTTTATTTTTATTTATTTCATATATAATATATATTTATTTTACAAATATATAAAATGTGTTTGTATGAAGAATGAGAGGGAGCCCATGATTGAAATTTTGGTGTCAAAAAATTATTTTAACCATGCCATTTTTGCATGTTGACATTTCTGTTTAGTAAAATCCATACAAGGAGAAGTTTTCTTTCTTCTGTCAAAGAAAAGGAGGGTGTAAAGGAAGATTATAGAAAAGGAAGCTATACAATTTCTAGAATCAGGGACAGTCCTAAGGAGCAGATGTCCTAGAAATGAGTTCCTCACAAGGTATAATCCCAGCACTCAGGAAGCACAATCTGGAAACACAATCAGGAGGACTATATAAGCTCCAGACAAGTTCAGTCCACATAGTGAGATCCAGGCCAGACAGGAGGACATACCTAAACTCTGTCTCAAAACACAAAACACAAAGAAGAAAAGAAAAGAAAAACAAAACAAAATCATTTCCTTAGAGCCCCAGTGAAAGGCTCTGGTTTGGGGACCCTCAGGCTAGGAGGGATCTCCTAGTGACCAGTTATGATAGCTACACTACAAACACACACCTCACAGCTGAGGTTTGGATGGTGTACTGACTGGTTTTGTGTCAACTTGACACAAGCTGGAGTTATCACAGAGAAAGGAGTTTCAGTTGAGAAAATGCCTCCATGAGATCCAGCGGTAAGGTATTTTCTCAATTAGTGGTCAAGGAGGGAGGGCCCCTTGTGAGTGGTAGCATCTGTGGGGGGTAGTCTTGGACTCTATAAGAAAGCCAGCTATGCAAATGAGGAGAAGGAAGCAAGCCAGTAAGAAACATCCCTCCAAGGCCTCTGCATCAGCTCCTTCTTCCTGCCCTGCTTGAGTTCCTGTCTTGGTGGAAGAGTATGGTGAATAAAGCCTTTCCTCTTCAACTTGCATCTTGGACAGGATGTTTGTGCAGGAATAGAAACCCTGACTAAGACAAATTGGTACCAGCATAGTGGGGTATTCCTGTGACAAGCTGACCATGTTTTGGGAAGGACTGTGGAAGGACTTTGGAATGTTGGGCTAGAAGATCCATTCAGTGTTAAGAGCTTTGTGGGATGTTGTGTAGGAGCTTGGAAGATAATGTTGAGAACAGTGCAGAAGATAGAGGCCTGGCTTGTGAAATTTCAGAGGGAAGATTAAAGACTCTTATCAGGGCCATTGCTAGATTGATTTAAGATTCTGTGGTTTTGGTTAGCTGGGGCTGAAGAAATCAGCTGTGATTAACAAGATACCAGAACTACTAAAGCAAAACCATTACATTACTGGAACTATTCACGCTGGTTAGCTGGAGCTGGGAAATTGGCGGTTATTGGGAAGAAACCAACATCATTGAGGTGAAATGTTCTGAGAAGTGTTCTCTAAGAGCACAGAGGCTGCATTCTAGAGATAGCCAGGTTTGTACCTTGTGCTGTGACTGGACTTGGTAATGTGTAGGAGTCACTCAGGCGATCCTGGTTTTGAAGGCAGGAAGGAGTCATGAAGAGCAACTGAGGCCTGGGCACTGTGAGAGGCCGTGGAAGGCCATTGGTGAAGGTGCAGCCTCAGATGCAATTGACAGCCCAGGATTGAAGGGTTCATGCAAAGGAGGTGAGGTTTGGCACCATGAAGAGAACCTGAGAGGCTGTTGGTAAGCCTAGTTGCAGCAGAGGACAGCAGTGTTTTGGAGATGCCAGTAATATGAGATGGCCACCAAGAACAGCAGCAACAGTAGAATACAGGCATCTGGAACCTAGAAGACAAGGTGTGCGCTACAAAGGGCACTAGTGTGATATGGAATCTCAGGGTTGTTTTGATTTGCATTTCCCTGATGACTAAGGATGTTGAACATTTCTTTAGGTGCTTCACAGCCATTTGATATTCCTCAGTTGAAAATTCTTTGTTTATCTCTGTACTCCATTTTTTTAATAGGGTTATGTAATTCTCTGGAGTCTAACTTCTCGAGTTCTTTGTATATATTGAATATTAACCCTCTATCGGATGTAGGATTGGTGAAGATCTTTTCACAATCTGTTGGTTGTCCTTTTGTCCTATTGACAATGTCCTTTGCCTTAAGAAGCTTTGCACTTTTATGAGATCCTATTTGTCTATTGTTGATATTAGAGCATAAGCCATTGGTGTCTGTTCAGGAAAAATTACCCTGTGTCCATGTGTTTGAGACTTTTCCCCACTTTCTCTTCTGTTAGTTTCAGTGTATCTGGTTTTATGTGGAGGTCCTTGATCCACTTGGATTTGATCTTTGTACAAGGAGATAAGAATGGATCAATTTGCACTCTTCAATATGCTGACCGCCAGTGGAACCAGCATCATTTGTTGAAAATGCTGTCTTATTCCACTGGATGGTTTTAGCTCCTTTGTCAAAGATCAAGTGACCATAGGTATTTGGGTTCATTTCTGGGTCTTCAATTCTATTCCACTGATCTTCTATTCCATTTCATTTCTATTCCATTGGCTAAATCAACTACTTGACAATCCTCAGTGTCTTCCTCCTCATTTGAGCTTGGTCCTTTGCCCTTCTGTGATTTTTTTTCTCTAATGAGTCATTTGAGGCTTGCAGACTTTTCCCCATGCATTGCCTAATGACAGCTATCATAGGGAGGAAGGAGAGTTACAAAATATAGCCTTTCTGGGCTTCCTTAATATGAGCCATGTAGACAAGTCAAGCTGAGATGTCTAGGTCATAGATAATCCCAGACAGGACCTGAAGTTGAAACTTAAGGATTCTTTGGAAAGTCAGTGGTGTCAGATGGTGTTTTGCTGCGGCAAACACATGAAGGGGTGTTTTCCTGAAGCAGACACAAGTGAAAGGATATTTTGCTAAATCAGACACATGAAGGAACAATTCCCTGAAGGAGACACAGGTGAAAGGATGTTATGCTAAAGCAAGCATGCAAAAGGACCCATGAGGAAGGATTCTTCACTAACGACAGCATGATGTATTGGTTTGCCTTACAGCATTGTTGAGCTCCATTTGTCCTGACTCCATAGAGAGAAACACATAGAAAACTTCTCAAGAAGTTTTTGCAGCTTCTTGCCACTTCCTTGAACTTAGGCTGATAGGCAGAGTGATGTCAGCTGACACAGACTCACATGGAGTTTTTCTGAGACAGATTCATGTGCTAAGGCAAGAAAGATGGTGAGGCAAGACTCGTGGAGGACACGTGATGTTTGGAGGGAATATAAATAGGACCCAATGTACTGTGAGGGGGACTTGGCATGGTTTGCTTGCATAGCCAGCTTTGCAATGCTTCTTGTTCTCCATCTTTGCTGATCTTTGCTTCACTGAGAGAGACATAGCAGAGAACACAGGAGTGAGCAAGCTTCATGGAGTCAGTTCAGTCAAGACAAGCAGTACATTTATGACCTGTGTGCCTAGTGTGACCTGTCTTTGTTTAGATAAGGGAATAGCAACATCTTTCCTCTTTACATCCTGTGCTGGTTCACAAACAAACACAAAACATATGAAAGAGGATAGGAGTTGGGTTCTGGGGCATGGGAACATGAACTCAGTTTTGATCCTGCCAGCAAGATGGAACTCATTCCTAAATGGCACACTCAGGAAAACTACCTCCTAACACTTTAAATTTTTTATTAATTTTTAAAAAAATTTCCTGTATGAGTAATCACAAGTTTGAAGATCAAAGGACAACTTTATGGGATTGGGTCCCTTCTTCTACCGTGTGACTCTATGTGCCAAACTCAAGTTGTCAGGTTTAGTGACAAGGTAGCATCACATTCTGAGCCATGTCACTGGCTCGGGATGTATGCTTTAATAAATAGCTCCAATTCTAGCAAACTGGAGATTACACCTAGTCCTTGTTACTATAAATAGATAGATAAATGTGGATCCAGATTAGCAGTGGATGTTTGCCAAGCATGTGTGATAGGGTTTAATCTATATTATTGATACAGTTAGAATGACAGAGCTAGAGAGAGAGAGAGAGAGAGAGAGAAAAGCATGTGAGTGACCTGATATTTTGACCATTTTGGGATTTGTCAGTGCAAGGTAGTGAACGATCAAATAAAAACTAAAATATTTTGTTCTTATAATTTAATAGTACGTAAACTACTGCAATAAATATAACACTTAAGAAGGCTCAGTAAGTAACTGTGTCATGCTAGTAAATGAATCTAATAAAGAATAAAATTGGAATGACATACTAATGTTTGAAAATCTCAAAAAAGTTAATAAGAAAGTAAAATGACTTGTTTATAACATGTTTTTAGTCCACTTTAACTAAAATAGGAAAACTGAGAAGTACATCTTAAAGTATTTTGACAAACATTCCTTATTGATTAAATTAATAATGTTAATATTGGTTTTAATCCTGTCTAGGACTCCCTTCATGTAGGTCATCGAATTTTGTAAAAATATGTTGATTCTAAAAAGATTTTGAAGGCCACAGAACAATAATCATCTTCTTGTGATAATGGAATCATTTCACATTGTTATTTGCCCTTGATTTTTTAAGGTCCCAGTTGTTCAAATAAAGACCTAATGGGAAAAAAAAGTTCATATCTGGTCATAAAAGTAAAGGTTACCGCCTTCAAATTTTTTGACTCAGAATTATTCCTGTCTAAAAGAAATGCAGGGACAAAATAGAGCAGAGACTGAAGGAAAATCCATCCAGTGACCAACCCAACTTCTGATCCATCCCATGGGCAGGTACCAAACTCTGACACTATTACTGATGCCATGTTGCTATGTTGTGCTTGCACACAGGAGCCTACAATGGCTATCATCTTGTCAGGAGCCATTTTCTGCTTCTCTTGAGCAGAGTGGAAAGAGAGAGAGACAGGGACAGAGACAGAGACAGAGAAACAGACAGAGAGACAGAGAGAATCTGCCTGCCAAGCAGAGCCAAGACAGCTCAGGGTCTGTAGGCAGATTTCCTGACCTGCTGAGGCATGAAACAACAGGAAGAGGTGTACTTGAGGCTCAGGATAAAGAGCTAAAGGTTCTATTGACCTTAGTAGTAGAAACAGGGAGATTTGGGGTGAGAACAAATGCCTTGTATATATTTCAATATTATTGTTTACTGTCAGCTTGTGAGTTTGCTCGCCACGGTACTGTAGTTTAAGAAGGCTATGAGAAATGCACTTACTGCTGGCATGGGAATGACCTGCAGCCCTCCTGTTATCTGTCTTTTGCATCTTTTTTCTATCTTTCCTATAATCATCCTCACTCCCCCCTCAGAGGACTGTTTTTCTTCAGACCAGCCAGACCAGTATAGGTGGCACTCAAATAGGGACTCTCTGTGAGTATGGGGATTAAGTGGTGAACACCAAAAAACATAAACAAAAGAAAAAAAAAAACACCAAGCACTCAGAAAAGGTAATGTGGTGAGAATTTCCTGGGAATAAAAGACATAGAAAAATACAGATAAGGAAGCTCAGAAGAAGTAAGGAAGTTCAGGAGAAGTAAAAGTAAAAAAAAAAAAAAAAAAAAAAAAATGGAAGCGGCTTAATGTTTTTTGTATCATATACTTCGTTAAAATAGAGCAACAGCAATTCCATAATTTTTTAGATATTGTAGAGAAAGTTTCTCCTTCATTTCCAGAGGAAGGTACAATATATTTAGAAACCTGGGAACTGGGTAAAGAGGTGTTCTTGGCAGCAGCCACTAGAAGGCCAGGGGCACCCACACTCCTGGTTCTGATGCTGTTCCCTCACAGGGGGACATCCACCAACCCCCAGGGGTGTGGAGCCTCAGGCAGCAGTAGGCTGCTGAAGGTGGATGAGCCATGCAGAATTCTCCTTCTGGGGCTCTGCAGCAGACAGCACTGCAGACATCTTAGCTCTGGTATAAGCAAGCAGTTAGGATTCCTGGCTTTCATGCAGGTAATCCCAAATACAAATTATATAAACTAACATATATCATACGAGTCAGAAATTATGTACAGTAAAACATGTTTATAAACTATATACTTTATTCAAATGCCCTCAGAAGATAACTCATCTTAATAACTTCATACATATTCACATATATATACATATATATATACACATCCATATTAAAACTAAATTATACGTTAAATATAAATTATACAAGATGAATACATATTATATACATTTAATATAACTTATATACACTAAATTGGATTTACATACATTAGTGTATACATTACATACAGTTAATAAAAATTACATACCTTAAATGCTAATGATATACTTAAAAATGAAAATTATATACATAATTTATATAATTATATACACGTATCAATTATAATCATGTTAAAATATAAATTAAATATAAGTTTAAACTATAAAATATGGGCTATAATCTATATAAAATACATAATTTCACATGTCCTCAAGGACAGAGAATTATGGAACAATCCCATGAAATCAGTTGCTAAAATAAAAAAAGGGGAGTTGTTTATACTCCTTCACTTTTATTTTGAATTTTTTAATATCGGAAGCTAAGGGATTCTCTGCTGCTAAGCATTTATGGCATCCCATAAGGAGGCATACTTATGCCCCGGTGAAAGGTAAGGATCCATTTATTGACATATGACACAGTACTGATCTGCTATTAACATGGGGAAGAAAACATGTTTGGGTTTTTCCACAGGATAAAAGAACTCAGCTAACTCGGTAGAGCCAAAGACTCTTAGTCTCAGAGTTGTGGGTTTAAGCCCCACACTGGGCTTAGCAGAACTTGGCTTTATGATCTTTTTTCTGACATGTCTATTACCTATTCTTTTGAGAAAAATCATCAGAACTCTTACAGATGTCAAAACAGAGTTACATAAATTCAAGTTCCAACGTCTTCCCTTACAGAAGCTAGTAAATATAAGTAATAAATGTTGGAGGGGCTAAGAAGATGTTTTAAGGTATATAAATGCAAGTTATAGAGATGTAAGAAATGAATTTTTAAAAAGGAAGAAATGGGAGATGTTTTATATTCCCTCCACAAACTTCTTTTATTCAAAGTTCAAAATTTTAACATTGATCAATGAAATTCTGATAAGTTAATGAAACATTCACAGTTTACAATTCAGTTGTAAGCTCAAAATTTTAATTTCCATTTAGTTGTTTTCTGAAGGTAAACTTAAAGATACATCTCACCATGGTAAAAACATTTCTGTTCTATCTATATATCTACAGATGTAAACCTATAGCTTTTATAACAGACACCTGTTAACTACTTTTCCTAAAACATAGATTTCATTACAGTGGTAAATAGTAATATATATTCTTATGTAAACTAAAGTTCACATAGCTACAGAGAACCAAGAGTCCTAAGACTTAGACCCGCCTATCACAGATCAAATGGACTCCAGATAAGTATGCCTGCCTGTTCTTGAAAATAGAATTCTCCCTTGTTCTTGGGATTTCTTAACTTCCACAATTGCTAGACAATTTTAATTTCTGTTCCTAGACTGTATGTGTCTCAGCGGATTTTCACTGGCTGACAGACTCCATCTAGTGATCAGCTGTGGAGCTGTTGAAATCTGGACTTGCTGAAGGCTGATGTTAAATAGCTCAGCTAATGGGATTGCTTCCTGTCTTTCATCTGGATTAGATAAACAGATGCTTTTGATAAATGCCCCATGGCCCAGCCTTTAACTAGCATGTAGGCCCTCCAGGGACATTTTGTCGCATCCTAATGTCGACAGGAAATAGATACAAAAGAGAGATCCAACATCCATTCTCCCACTCTACAGGATAAAATGATGAGGAGGTACAGGAAGAACCTGGGTACACTCTAAAAACAACCCCATGTCTCTTGTAAGGTTTTGTAACAGCGTGTGTATTATTTTTTTTTATTTTTTTATTTTTTTTTTTTGATACTTTATTTACATTTCCAATGATTTCCCTTTTCTGGGTCTCCTCTTTGGAAACCCCCTATCCCCTCCCCCTCCCCGCCTCTGTGAGGGAATTCCTCCTCCCACCTACCCGCCCCCCCAACCCCATATTCCCACCTTGACATTCCCCTTTACTGGGGCCTCCAGCCCCCTCAGGCCCAAGGGCCTCTCCTTTGTCCCTGATGGCCATCGAGGTCATCCTCTGCCACAAATGTAGTCAGAACCATGGGTCAATAGATGTGTATTCTTTGGTTGGTGGAACAAACTCCAGGACTACCGGGGTGGGGGGGGTTCGGACCCATTGACGCTCTTGCTCACTCCATGGGGCTACAAATACCCTCAGCTCCTTCAGACCTTTCTCCAACCACTCCATCTGGGACCTCACTCTCAGTCCAGCGGTTACTATTAAGTGAAACTTGGACATTCTCAACTTTTGGGCTAATATCGGCTTATCAGTGAGTACACATCATGTTCCTTCTTTTGTGACTGAGTTAC
>JAPYYD010005567.1:0-11996 GCA_028551405.1 Uromys caudimaculatus | reverse complement strand
CCCCTCTCTATGGTGCTCGTTGGCTACCGACTCCTGGTGTCACAGGCAGAGGTTTCCCCCTGCAAGTGAGATCGGGAAGTTTCGGAGTCTTTCTGTTCCCGGGATCCCGGCAGATCCGGGTGGGTCTGGGCGAGAGGTGCTGCTCCCCTCAACCCCACTCACGGTCCTTCCAAGTTCCTGTGAGGCTTCCTCTCTACGGCGCTCCTTGGCTACCGACTCCTGGTGTCACAGGCAGAGGTTTCCCCCTGTAAGTGAGATCGGGAAGTTTCGGAGTCTTTCTGTTCCCGGGTTCTCAGGCCCGGGATCCCGGCAGATCCGGGCGGGTCTGGGCGAGAGGTGCTGCTCCCCTCAACCCCACTCACGGTCCTTCCAAGTTCCTGTCAAGAGTCTCTTCTTAGACAGAAAATGGATACAGATGATAGATACTGATAGATACGTAGATACATGATAGCTATACAATTGATAAAAGATACATACGTACATACATATAATACAGGTAGACTGAACTCTCTGGTATGGTAACTGTTTGAAATTTAATGGTCCCATATACTCATATATTTGAATACTTGGGTATGCAGTTGATGGAATTGTTTGGGAAGGATTAGGGAGAGTGGCCATGTTGGAGACAGTATTTGAGGTTTCAAAAGCCCACATTAGCCAGGCAGTGGTGGCACACGCCTTTAATCCCAGCACTTGAGAGGCAGAGGTAGGTGGATTTCTGAGTTTAAGTCCAGCCTGGTCTACAGAGTGAGTTCCAGGACAGCCAGGGCTACATAGAGAAACCCTATCTCAACAAAACAAAACAAAACAAAACAAAACAAAACAAAACAAAACAAAACAAAACAAAAAAAAGCCCACATTATATCATTCCCAGCCCTTTCTTTCTCTTGCTCTCTCTCTCCCCCCTTCTAACAGCTACTCCTCCAGAGCCACATCTGCCAGCCTATTTCCATGCTGTCCATCATGATGATAATGGACTAATGCTCTGAAGCTGTAAGCGAGCTCCCAATGCTTCCTTTTCTAAGTTGCATTGGTCATGGTGTCTCTTCAAAGCAATAGAAAAGCCCCCAAATAAACCCTTTGTTCTATAAGTTGTCTTGGTCTTAGTGTTTTATCTCAGCAATAGAAAAGGATTAAGATGGTATCACTTGGTGTAACCCAGAAATAAGCAGGGGAAGGCAGGAAGAGTTTAAGTTTGAAGCTAGTCTATGCTTGGGAAAGAGAGGGAAAGAGAGAGAGAGAAAGGAAGGAGGAGGAAGAGGAGGAGGGAAGAAGAAGAAAGAAAAAGGAGGAGGGAGAAGAAGGAGAAGAAGAAGAAGAAGAAGAAGAAGAAGAAGAAGAAGAAGAAGAAGAAGAAGAAGAAAGAAAGAAAGAAAGAAAGAAAGAGAGAAAGAAAGAAGACAAGAAGATGAAGAGGAAGAGGAAGAGGAAGCAGAAGCAGAAGAGGAAGAGGAAGCAAAAGAAGAGGAGGAAGAGGAAGAAGAAGGAGGAGAAGGAAAGAAAAAGAAGCAGCAGCAGAAGAAACAGAAGCAGCAGCAGAAGAGGATGCAGAGGAGGAAGGGGAAGAGGAAGAAGAAATGGAAAAAGAAGAAGAAATTTATAACAAAATAAGAAAAGTGGAAAGTATGGGATGGAAACAGTGGGAACACAAGGTTGTATGACTAATATCAAACCATTTTTAGCAGCTCCAGAACCTGTCTTCATTTTTTGATTTATAAGTGACAATCTATCTGTACAAAAAGATTTCATTTTTAATGTTTATGTTATAAATAGTATCCATACTGGAGAAAATATGCAAAATGGAGATGCTCCAAGTATATAAACATAATAGAAGACTAGTATTACATAACAAATGTGAGGAAAGGAATCAAACTGATCTTTATCTGAAAAAAAGACACACTTGGGAAAGTAACTCTACTTCATACTCTAGCCACACCCACATGGATGCAGTAATTCACAAAGCAAGAGTGGGATCTACTGTTAGGGTTCTGTGGGCCGTGATTTTATACTTAACTCTGCGAGAATACAGCGATACAGTCCCGTTCTTTAACATCTCTGTTGATTTTCTGGTTCCGAATCACACATTTGCCCGTCTCTGATATTTTCCAGTTTGCTAGTGACTTCATCTACCATGTAAACTAATATGAAATTGTATTTCTAACACTCTCTAAATCTTGACTCTTTTACCTGTCATCTGAACTTGCACCACCACACATAATATTGAACTATATCTATCCTTAAGCATGAGTATCTGCAGTCAGAGATAGCAAGTTCACAATAATCTCTAAGTCCTGCACACACAGACACTAATGCAAGATGGGCAGAGGTGGGTGCAAACAGTCTTTTGAGTGTTGGTCCATTGGCGAATACTTCTACTTTTTACTGCTTTTAACATGGCTGTTTTCTTACAGAATCTCATAGCTGCATTGATTCTGGAAATGGAATTTTTAAGGAGTGGTGTCCTGATGAGAATGTCTTACAGATGCTTCAACAGCCTCTTGATGGTTCTCACTGCCCCAGTGTGATATAGACCAGATAGAGGGATTGATGCCTGAGACATGATTTGCAAGGGTGGTTTGAATTGTTTAGCCTGAATTTTTTATACCTCTGAGGCGTTTACTGAGTCTATGTGTGCTTTAGCGGATGTAACTTACATAATGATTTATCTTGTCACTTTGCTAGAATCAAACCCTGAAATGCTAAATATTCTGGAGTTTTTGTTTGTTGGTTTGTCTTTCTTTTGTTTTTTTGGTTTTGTTTTTCCTCTCCACATATCAACTGTGAAGCAACTGTCAAAGTAGAGTTGCATTCTCACACAAAGCTCTTTAAAGCTTTGGGGACATAGAATGTCTATCTATGAAAATACAAAAATAAGCCAGGTAGTGGTGGCGCATGCTATTATTCCCAGCACTAGGGAGGCAGAGACAGGCAGATTTTTGAGTTCGAGGCCAACCTGGTCTACAGAGTGAGTTCCAAGACAGCCAGGGCTTCACAGAGAAACCGTCTCAAAATACCAAAAAAAAAAAAAAAAAAAAAAAAAAGAATAGAAAAAAAAAGAAAATGAAAAATAAGTATTGTATATGCATGAAAGAAATTACTTAGGCACTGATTTATAATTACATAAATTATGAGATATCTTTTATATATTAATTCATTGAAATTAAGTGTTAAATGAAATTCATTATTTTACATCCCTAGTTTTCCTGACCCACTTTTCAATATAAAATAACTTATAAATGTTTGCAAAAGAGTGTCTGGGAGGTAACAAATGAAAGACATGTGTACGCTGTTAATACACCATATAATTATAAACATAGTTTATCTTTTGCTTGAGTCATGACTATGGAAGACACACTTCAACCAACAAGCAGAAAATGCAAACAGACGGTGAGAAAGAATGTGACACTTCTGAAGCAGGACATTTAAGCTAGGGTGCTTGCTGGTTTGTTTGCTTGCTTGCTTGTTTGTTTCTTTGTTTTTTGAGACAGGTCTCACTGTATAGCCCTGGCTGATGTGGAACTCACTCTGTAGAACTAGCTGATCTCAAAGTCTCAGAGTTCCCTCTGTCTCTGATGGCTGAGTGATAGAATTAAGGGTGCATAACACCACAGTCCAGCAAGGTATACAAGTTTTATGAAAATAAATTTAAAAATTAAATACTGATCATCCTTTGACCATTTAAAAATCTAGTACAAGTTCTTGCATGTTTTAAATAAACATAAATAAATACATATGCAAATATGCTCTAGCACCTCCAGGCTTCTTAGGGAAGCAGATGAACAATGTTAGCAGGTGTTGTCCTGTGGGTCTCGACTCTATTTTTAGACGTTCTGTGTAAATGAACTTTTCCTTCTGACACTTTATCCACTTTGCCAGCGTCCTCTGCAGATGATGGATTATAGGCAGCAAATGGTCAAATTTAAGAAGCCAATTTGAGATTAACAGTTGGGTATGTTAATTAGAATTTATGTCCCTTGGAAAATGGAACACTTTCCTGAGGGAGGGGAAGTCTGTCAGATTTTTGTTAGATTATTTCTTCTCTTCCTGTTTAAATTGGAGGCTTAACATGCACACTTCACGGGATGTGACATGTGGCAGGCTTTCCTAAAACACCATGCTTAACCCTGTCCCGCCCAGTAGAAACCAGAGATGGAGTCAGCTGCACCTGACTAGTAAGGACCAGAAATTTTGATCTCCAGATTCGGTACAGTGAGAATATCTGAGGGAAAAGTTTCAGAATTATTTGAGGAGCAGGGATTCCCACGGGTTCCAACCAGTGCCATCTTACTTGTTTTGTGTCGGGAACCAACAGGCATTGACCTGGCCAGTAGGCCTAAGTTTTAGTTTCCCAAACTGAGTAGCCCTTCTCAGAAATCAGGTGGTCTGGTCTGCGGTTAGAAGATTCTGCCTTGCAGTACATTTTTAACGATTATCTGCTAAGTACATTCTTTAGCAACCGTTTGATATGTGTCAACGGTTTTGTGGTCTCCCCACCCCTGTAACTTCCCGCTTCTTGTGCTTTATATTCTGGTTCAGAAATAAAGTTCTTTGGAGTTTGATGGAATTGCTGTCTTACTCTCAAGGTATCTCTTGTCTCCTGTCTCTTTCCTTCATTCAACAGTTCCCTCCTTGAACCCTCGTTGAACATCCCTCAGGCCACAACAGTTGGCGCCCAGATGTGGGGCTCAAGGAATGGGATCGCATGTAACTGCCAGACGTCATTCAAGGAAAAGCCTGGTCCAGGTGGTCCTATTGAGGATCGTGTTTCAGAGATGTTCTCTGAGTGACCCAGCCGACAAAGCAGACTCCTAAGAGTGGGGTGAGTGACGATTAAAGAGACAGATGTCTTTCACAGGAAATTTTATTCACAGAAAATCATCCTTCAGGACAAGAGATACTCAGGTAAAAGGGACAGTTTTTGCGAAAGCTGTGAATTAGTAACACAAACTTATGATGAGTTTATGTGAAATCTGAGTGAAGTAACATAAACTTAGAAAAATATGTTTTATCGTGTGAAAATTGTGTAAAGTAGCATAAAGTTAAAAAGGGAGATTTTGTATAAGAGATGGACTAGAGTAAGAGAAGTTTTTGTGAAAAAAAGATGAACTTCAATAAATAAACCTTATTGAAGGACAAGGTAATTGTAAAATGTGTTTTATATATGTGTTTACAAGTAATGGTATAATGTGTTCTGTGCATGTGTTTATAAATAATGGTAAAATGTGTTTTATGAATGTGTTTAGAGTTATGCTAAAATCTAGGGAAGCAAAGGTAATTCTTATAGGTGCTTTTAGTTTTTGGACCCTTACGAGAGATGGTTTATACCCTAAATATGAGATAATGGATTCTAAAAAAGCAAACCTCCCCGACTATCCAAGGAAGGAAAATGAATGTAAGCTGTTTCAGAGCTCTCCTAGGAACAAAAGGAGTTTGGGAGATGTCCTGGCTCTTCTAGTTCTGGGCCTCTTAGGTAGGATGTCTGAGTCCCTTTGGGACATCTAATTCTCCTTCCTGTCTGTGTATTGTATGTTCTTGGTGTACCAATCTGTCCATGAGTCAAAGCTGGCTGTTTTATGTTAAGTCTGTGTTGTATGAATGGAAGATGTTCTGTGTTTTATGTTGAAAAGGAAGGAAAAATTGGTTAAAGCTTTATCCGCTAGCTATCTACCCCTTGATTTAGCTTAACTTGTTTTAAAAGGCAGTCTCAATTGACCTTTGGAGTCAAGCACAGCCTGAGAACACTGCCAGAGGCTTAATTGTATGCAAAAGGTGCTCTAACAGGGCCAGCAGTTTCTAGGCTTCTATGGTAAGGGAGCTGGCAGCTGTTTCTCCGAGAAAAATCTCTGTGACTGTGATCATTGGGTTCAATAAGTAACAAGGTACTCCACTCTTAAAATTACAACTAGAAAAAGTTAAATTTTGTCAGATCTAAATAAGTAAATGTGTGGTTACTTTATTTTTACTTCTGATTGGTTTTAAAAGTATAAAAATGTTTTATATGTTTTGGTTATAGAGTATAGGCTTATAAATTATTGGGTATGATTAAAAATCTGTAACTTTGGTAACAGAAAGTTGGCTTAAAACTGGTAATTCAAGGTTGGAGTCATTCTAGACAGCAACACGTGGCATGAGCCAACCCAGGGAAACAGGTCTCTAAAGATACGTTTAACTTGGGTAATATTTTATGTAATCCTTATCCTAGAAATCAGACTAAGATTTAGAACAATATCTCTTTGAGGTATTGAAAGTTATACTGTCATATGTTTAGATATAAGAACTGACAGCCAAATTTTGTAACGTAAAGGTAATACTCTTGATGTTGATTTTTACTGTTTCCAAAGTTATGGTTGTGCTCTGATGTTACAAGAGAAACTTAAAAATTATAGTTAAACTACCAGTGTTCCATTGACTGCAGCTTATAGCTCCATCACAGCCTCAAAGAAAAGCAGCAGGTAAAATTTTTAGAGATAATCCAGCAAGAGTCCCCTTTGTTATATAATTGGCTTGTGAGAATGCTAATGCAGCTTGCCATTGCTGCTACTAGGCCACATAGAATGGAGACAAACTTAGCTAGATATATTCATCTTTGTGCAGAAATCAGACTCACATACAATCAGAGTCTGGCTATGGTTTGCTGTTTTACAAGGGTATGCTTCCAACAGAAATGAGAGGATGAAGGATGTTTTAAATGTAGAGGTTTGGGTCATTTAAAACAAAAACAAAAACAAAAATAAGAAAAAACCAAAACAATCGTTCCAGGAACAGAGGCAGGTACGAATTATTCAGTCATGCCCCAGTATGAGTAAATAGACCCAATTAAGAAACATTTGCATTTGAGTTAATGCAAAGCTCAGAGCAGTCTCTGCTGAATCTTGTGCAGCATTCCTTTTGTCTTAACTAGCCCCTACAGAAGTGCTTGACCGTTCCTCAGGAACCAAGACATTCACAGCAGGCCCTTATCTAGGTGTCATAAAGAATTATGGCTGCTTTCCCTATAGCATTAACAAAGACTTGCTCAACTTGTTTTGGATGACTCTGGTTCCTCTGTGTGCTGAGTTCAGTCTGTTGCTAATGAGAGACCTAACCTTAAATGAATAATTGAAGAAAGTTTTGAAGGATTAATAGATATTGGAGCTGATGCACTTACTCACCTCCAAGGGATTGGTTATTCCATTAATCCAAAACAAAGTTCAAACTTAAGATTTATGAAAGGTTAAGGAGGCTATGGAACTTGTGAAGTCATTAGAACCTGGCTTGCTGACTCTAGCTGCTATTCCAGCAAGTGCATATAGAATTATTATGAATTTGGAAGATTGTTTTTATATTGTCCCTTTACATCATGATGATTATAAATAGTTTGCTTTTAGTGAGTTTGTAATTTTGAAGAGCCCATAAACAATCTCACTTTTTACATCATCAAAATAGTAATAGCTTGAGATAATAATTTGGCATTTTTAAAAAATGTACCTGTTAAATTGTAAAGATTTGTCCTGCATATCCTCAAAAAATATAATTAGTCATTGCCTACATTGTTTTTCTATTCTCCAATCAGATTAAAACAGATAATGGAACTGGCTATTGCAGTCAGGCATTTCAGATGTCTTGTTAACAATTTTATATTAGTCATATTACTAAAATTCCTTATTTTCTTCAAGGGCAAGGTATTGTAGAATAGGCCCATGGAACGTTAAAACAATATCTTTTAAAAATAAAACAAAAAAGGGGGAACCATATCCCCTACACCACAAAAATTAAAATTTTAAAATTTGGATGCCAAGGAATTCTCTGCTAAGTGTCTATGGTACCCTACAACTAGGCCTACTTATGCCTAGGTGAAATGGAAGGATCCACTTACAGGCACATGGTGTGATCCAGATCAGGTATTTAATATGGGGAAGAGGGCATATTTGTGTTTTTTTCTACAGGATGCTAAAGGAGCATGCTGGCTGCCAGAGTGATTGGTAAGACATGCTGATGCTGGGAGAAAGAATGATGCTGACCTGTGAACTTGCTGAGTGCCCTGACAATGGTGACAGAAAAGCTGTATTAGACATCTGTTCCTGACCTACCTTTGCTTGCCTGTATCCCAGATTGGATAAGCTGCCTTGCCTCAAGATTTTCGACCTTGTGGGACAGAGAACATGGAGACTGTGGAAACTGCTCCAAAAAATTAATCAAAAAAAGAACTTATAATGATTTTTCTCTTTCCTTTCATGAGACCAGTTATTCTGGCTCAATCATGGACTGGTATAGAAATCAACCAATATCAGAAATGACAGTCTTCATTGGGAAGGCTGGTTATGGACATTTTCAGAGACACATTGGAAGTTAGCTGCAGGTCTCTATGATGTTATGTTAGCAAGAGATAAAGTTGGAACAAGATCTGTATTTTGAACAAGTGTTAGTACATGTGTTAAGGCTCCTAATTTTTTATTTATTGGTTATGTTAAAATTTTCTTTCTTCTACAGTATTTAAAGTAAGTTGTATTGATTGTACACTTTTTAATTGTGTTAGAGTGTTAAAATCTGGCATGTCTGTTATGGTGGTCTATCAACCAGCCTTTGTTTTATTACTTGTGAGTTTTACAGGACCTTGGTATTCTAAAAAAGGTTTACAAGTACTGGAAGAAGTGAGTCAGATTCTAAAACAAAGGCAAGAGGGTAGTATGTGATTATTACTGATATAGCAGCTTTAATTACATTAACGGCTAGCACCACTGCTTCTACAATTGTTTCAACACAAGAAGTTAAGACACCTACCTTTGTTAATTATTTAGTAACAAATGTTACTAATGTTCTGAGTATTCAGAGGATTTAGATTGGCATTTAGAACAACAGATTGATTCTGTGGCATCCTGACCTTTACAAATTCATTATCACTGCCTCAATCTACTTGATTGAGGAATTACAGTGACTGAAGCCTATGATTCTCCTTTAGGAGACACATAAAACTCAGATTTATGCACGATTGTTCTTGAGCAGCATGGGCATAAGCAGTGGTGGAAGGCTAAGCACCGCTAAGGGAGGACCCCGTATTCTGTCTCTGAGACCCCCGAGGAGCAAAGCTGATTGCATAGAGGTTGGTGTTAAGAAAGGCATCACCCAAAGAGTGAGCTTGACTTCATAAAAAAGACACCATATAGTATGAGGATCAGGTCCCTACTCCCCCCCTCTGATTAAGGCCCCCCTGTTTCCAAACAGGTTCCTTGCTACTCAGTTCAACAAATAAATAACAAGAGAAGAGATGTCGGGAACCAACAGGCATTGATCTGGCCAGTAAGTATAAGTTTCAGTTTCCCAAACTGGGTAGCCCTTCTCAGAAATCAGGTGGTCTGGCTTGCCGTTAGAAGATTCTGCCTTGCAGTACATTTTTAATGATTTTTTTTTTTTTAAAGTACATTCTTTAGCAACTATCTGTTAAGTACATTCTTTAGCAACCATTTGATATGTGTCAACGGTATGTGGTCTCCCCGACACTGTAACTTCCCGCTTCTTGTGCTTTATATTCTGGCTCAGAAATAAAATTCTTTGGAGTTTGATCGGATTGCCATCTTACTCCCAAGGTATCTCTTGTCCCCTGCCTCTTTCCTTCATTCGACAGTTCCCTCCTCGGACCCTCGTTGAACTTCTCATGGACCGGGACAGTTTTGTGCTTCGTTTTAGTTATTAGCGAGCTATTGGATGAGAGTTGGTTGTTTCATATGAAAGAAAAAGAATTTGCTCTGAGGGAGTCGGGATCAGCACTACAAGCCAATCTGCAGGGTCGCATATTTTAAATAGGATTCTGCACAGTGCTATTTTTTGACAGGTGATGATGACCTTTCGGGTTCTTTTAAAGTTTAATTTTTATTTACATTCCTGTGTGAGAGGAGGGAAGGGGAGAGGAGGGGAAGAGCATCCTATGGGCATGGTCCAGGTGCACCAGTGCTCAGCAGAGGGCACTGAATGCTGGGGAACTGGGGTAACAGATGGTTGTGAGCTTCCTGAACAGGGTACTTTGAAACAAATTTGTCAGGTTAAAGGACAGCAAGCGTTCTTAAACTGCTGAGCCATCTCTCCAACCCCTCGGCCCTCTTGATGTTCATTGCTGAGGGTGGGAGTGTGGAGGAAGGGGGGAGAACTGGGAGATTTGAAACCCTCCTTCTGAGCTTTAAGCTGCAGGTATATATCATCTGCATGTGTGGCAATTGATGTGGCAGCAACATCTCCCTGGCGTGTGGGAGTGAGTGGCTTTCAGGCTATTCACTGCATGGACTAGTAAGGCAACTCTCCTGCCCCCAGCACCTTACATCTGAGGCTCCGTTCTCAGGGTGAGTAGTCTCTCCAGTTCTCAACATATACATGCTTGTAATTTCTCTCTCTCTCTCTCTCTCTCTCTCTCTCTCTCTCTCTCTCTCTCTCTCTGTATATATAGGTTAGAGATCAACTTTTGAGAGTTGGTCAAATGTGGGGCCCAGGAATGAAACAAAGGTCAGTAGCCCTGGCAGCAGAGCCCAGTGAGTCATCTCAGATACCTTCATTTCTTCACTCTCAGACAGTTCAACATCCCCTGCTCAAAGAATGATTTCACCTCCAGTGGGAGGATTTTTTCCATGGATGCATGAACATGCCATCCTATTCTAGATAATCACTCCTGGAAACACCCTTTGCAAGTGATTCCAGGTTGTGTAAATTGAGGACCAGAACCAATCATATGGAGGTGTTTTAAGTGGTAGGTGTGATGACTTTTGCTTTGTTCTCTGCAGGGAAATCTCTTAAGAGTCTGCTCTTACTGTGCCCAGTTTCTGGAATCCCCAATTTGTTTAGTCAGCATTCGTGGAAATCACTATTACCTTTAGGTGTGGGCAAGCACGTGTAGTGTAGTCTGAGACTCTAGCATTGGAATTCATGGGCACCTTGTAACAGGAGGCCTGGAACACAAACTGTGACTGATCTATGAGGTTCTAATGTGCTCCAAACAAGGGTCCTGATGGAAATGTGGAGTTTAATCAAGATGCAAAATGCCCATGTGAGGAACACAGACATTAATCCTGTCTTTTAAAAAACTGACATCAGCTTGGGTTTCAGTAGAGGAAGAATTAGTGCAGGGCCCAGAGGGCTTCATGACTAAGCGCTTTCAGTCTGATGGTGCTCTAGCTGGTCATTAGTTCAGTTCCTGTTCTTCCAGGTGGTCTGAAGAAGTCCTCCTGCTTGAGAGAACCATCTGTTTCCCTAATTCTACCCCCCCCCCCCCCGCTTAACCCTAAAGCCATGTTGAGCTCCCAGAGATAAACTTGAGGTCACTGGATCCCTTTGTTGATTTCTCTTCCTGGCACATTGATTACATTTCCTGTCGCTGATCCTCACTTCTGACTGACCATGGAGTTCGGCTGGTTCCCCACAAAGGAAAAGAGTCAGAGGATGGAGACAGGCTGACAGTGTCATCCATTTGGAGAGCTGTCCTCAGCAATGTTCTGAAGAAGTGTCCTTCTCCATCCTCCAACTGTTTCTAAACTCTGCCTGAAGGCTAAATTCTAAAAGACAGTCCCTGTTTAGGGGATTATCATGTTGACTTACAAATCTTTCTCTATATTCACAGGTCCCAGAAAATCTGGTGGCCTTTGCAAGCCCCTCCTGAATCTGCAGGGAATCTGAGTTCATTTTGATCTTCTGGACAGAGACAAAGGAAGGAAGGAAGGCCATAATATGGCCGCTAACCTGCTTCTCGCCCTTTTCCCACCAGCTGACAACCTCAGAGGCCTCCATCCCAACATGCTATGTGGAAGAAGTCCTCTATTTCTTTCACATTGAGAAGGATTTTTTGTTTGTGTTTTCAGTGAAGTCACTTTCTTTGTGTCAGTGCCTTCTTTTTCTACTCTTATCAGGCAGTGGAAGAAATAAGCAAGACCTTCTCACATTGGTAATGGGTAGCTCTAGGTAACTGGCTGGGGAGCTGCAGAAATGAGCTGAGAAACATTTGGCCTCTCCTCTTCCTCCTCCAAGTCCTGACCCACAGG
>JAPYYD010005566.1:0-11996 GCA_028551405.1 Uromys caudimaculatus | reverse complement strand
TACTTTTCCTGGCATTCCTCCTGGTCCCTCCTGCTGACTCAAGTCGAGGCTGAGGCCTGGCCATCTCTGTTAGGCCATGTCACTGCTGTTGCTAACCTGACTCTACTGAACTGGACTGCTGGTGTATCCGTGAAGTGTTTGCAAGTGGATCGAGCTGCTGCTGCTGACCTGTGAACTGAACTGCTGATTTCCAGACAACACAGACGGGAGTAGCTCCAAAGAACCTTTCTAAACAGGTCCACTCCCCTGTATCCTTTCTTTCCCACTCCCTCTGGTGGGTTGTGGGTTACAAGGGTGGTTAAAGCGTTTAAGAACCATCATTAAAAATAGGGTTCGAAAAAAAGTTACAATTACCTGCTGCTTCTCTCTGTCTGCTACTGGCTATTTATTTATTCTGTGTATTTTGCTTGCTATCTATTTAATAAACACATTCATTTTGGAATGAAAAGCACAGCTTTCATAAATCATCTTCTGGGCCATACAGAAGAAGCAAGTAGCTGGGTGATGTTAACAAATCTTTGGCCATTGCTCACAATGCCTTGTTTAGAGCCTAAAATGCGTGTATACAAACATATGCAAAATTCAATGCATAATATACACGTCATTAAATTATCTTGGTAGGTATACTGGCTAATTTTGCTCTGTGTGTGTGTGTGTGTGTGTGTGTGTGTGTGTGTGTGCACATGTATGCGTGTGTGCACGCAGGTGCACGCTTGTCAACTTGACCTAAGCTAGGTCATCTGGGAAGAGGGAACCTCAATTGAGAACATGTCCCCATCAGATGGTCTTAGGCAAGTCTATAGGACATTTTCTTTTAATTGACCATTGATGTGGAATGGCCAGGCCTACTGTGCGCTGGTAGTCTTGGGTAGTTTAAGAAAGCAGGCTGAACAAGCCACGTGAAGCAAGCC
The DNA here is from genome assembly GCA_028551405.1 of Uromys caudimaculatus. Classification (NCBI taxonomy): domain Eukaryota; kingdom Metazoa; phylum Chordata; class Mammalia; order Rodentia; family Muridae; genus Uromys; species Uromys caudimaculatus. The sequence goes on along the minus strand of JAPYYD010005566.1, from coordinate 11,085 downwards.
AGTAAGCAGCTCCCCTCTGCTTCAGTTCCTGCCTCAAGCTCCTCCCTGAGCTCCTGCCCTGACTTCCCTCAGCGATGGAACATAAGCTGTAGGGTGAAATAAGCCCTTTCCTTCACAAGTAACTTTGGCTGTGGTGTTCGTCACGGCAACAGAAACCTGACCAAGGTGGCAGAGGTCGATTAATCGATTAATTTATACTTCTTTCCCCAGGTATTTTCAGCACATTGCAAAGTATCATCATCATCATCACCACCACCACCATCATCACCATCACCACCACCATCATCTTGAGCCAGCGTCTGACTCTGTAGCTCAGGCTGCACTCATGGACTGGCAGCTCTGCCAGCTAATGTGCTCTATAGAATCCCATCCTGCCATCTTGCTGACTTGGCCCCCAATGCTTCCTTCTATTCTGTCCTTAGGAATATATTTGCAGGATTTTATTCTTTTGAGAATTCCGTCTCCCTGTCTGTCTTTCTGTCTTAGTTCTCCTCCTCCCTCCTCTCCTGTATGGCATACAAGACACAGCACAGCCTGCCTTCTGCTTTTGCTGAAGAGCCTGCCATTGATCCTCTTGAAGTCACAATCCACAAAACCGTCTACTTTGTTCAGCACCCTCTGCTGTCGATGTCAGCCACTCTCTAGGAAGGGAGACCTGTTGGTCAGAATAATTCAGGGACCCTGCTAAGTGAGGGCAGCAGAAAACACAATAAACACCCTACATTGTTCTAGGACCTCATACTCTGCAGGTTTCCCTCTCCTGATCCTGGTCCCTCTTCCCACACGGACTCTCCAGGTAGCCAGTTCTAGGCTTTTATAACACAGTGTTATCAAAGTGTTCTGCCTAGCAACAAATGATGCAAGCCCTTCACTCTTGATTGGCTAACAGTCTGAAGATGGTCCCAATCTCAGGGAGGCTGCATAATTAACTTTTTTTTTTTTCAGTTGTGTGGAAGACAGCTCCATTCTAAAGAAGTGAATCAGTCTGTTTACTGCCCCCTTGTCTCCTCCAGAATGGGTGCTGGGAGGGCCCCCTGGGTGGTGGTTCTGCTGGTGAACCTCATGAGGCTGGATTCCTTCATGAGTGAAGGCAGAGACTCCCCAGGTAAGAACAGAGGGGTTTGTTTCTGGGTGTGTTTTCTGTTTTTTTTTTTTTTTTTCTGAGACAGGGTTTCTCTGTGTAGTCCTGGCTGTCCTGGAACTCACTCTGTAGACCAGGCTAGCCTCAAACTCAGAAATCCGCCTGCCTCTGCCTCCCAAGTGCTGGGATTAAAGGCGTGCACCACCACTGCCCGGCCAAGGGGCGTGTTTTCTGGAATTGGCACAGGGCTAACTCCCACTACTCCCTTTGGACCCAAGTCTTAGACTAAGGTGGTTCTGACTTTAAAGTCGCCCCCCTGACCAGGAAGCTCTCATGACCTCCTCACCACCCACGATGGACTGCCCGGGAAGGTCTTCCTGTACCTGAGACACAGATGCCGGGGAGGAGGAAGGAAGGAGACATTTTCCCCTGTTGGGTTCCTTGTGCATCAACATTAGACGCTAGAACCTTGGAAGCTGGAGTCTGAGAGCAGCTGAGCCTCCTCTATGGACATCTACTCTTGTTATGACTTTCTGGTGAAATTGGAAATAACATCTCCCGTCAACTATTAAGCTCCTGGTTAGCAGTCAGCTTCATACAGAGGCGTTTTGAGGTGTAAGGGAAGAGCTCAGTCAAGTTGAGTATGTTAATTGTCTTTGGCCCCCGGTTGCTGTGTGCAGCTTGGTTTTTTTTTTTTGGCCAGGAGATGGGCTGTGCAGACACCAGCATTGTTAGACCATGAAAATGCAGGGCTGTGAGCAGAGAACAGGATGTGATGTGCTAAGAAAAGACTCCCCTCTAATGTCAGAGTCTCACTAAATACAGAAGAGGAATGAGCCTGCGGAGGGGCATCATTTTTCTCTGAGAAAAAAAAAATCAGCATGGAGTTTTAAATGATGATGAAAACTCCGGCATGCTTTTTCTTTAGCTTGTAAAGAGGGAACAGAGAGGGCAGACACGCTGAGGGACTGGAGGCTGCTACCTCATCTGAATGGTCATGGAAGTCATTCCTAGGGAGAGGCTGAGCACCCCTGGAGGAGACTGCAGAGCTTAGGACTGAGCAGACTCATGGCCCAAGCGCACAAGCCGTTAGCCGGCAAGTTGCGGCTTAGCTGCTTCATGGAGGCCTGCCTGCTGCATCATTCTCGAGCGCACAGGACTGAGTCACAGCACACCATCGTTACGAGAAGTCTTTCTCCCCTTGTCCCACCTCTTTTCTCTTCTTTCCTCTCCATGAACACCATTCCAGGTGTGTCTTCAACACAAGTGTAGTGTTCAGAAACATAAAATGGGCTGCAAGATGGCTCAGTGGTTAAAGTCACATGCTGCCAAAGCTGACAACCTGAGTTCAATCCCCAGGACCCACATATAGGATTGGGGGTGGGGGTTGGGGATAACAGGGAGGGGGAGGGAGGAGGGACATGGAGGATGGGGATGGGGAGATTGGGGGACACAGGGACTGTGGGGGGATAGGGACAGGGTAGGGGAGATGGGGGATGACATGGGGACTGGGTGAGACTGGGCTGGTTCAGGGATTGTGGGGTGTGGGGACAGGATGGAACAGGATGGACTCACTCCTGAAAACTATATTCCCTGTAGAGTTCACATTTTAAATAAATGCCATTAAGCATTAAATGACATTCCATGACTTTGTCTCTTAATGTCGCGCTTTTGAGCACATTGCTATCTGACTTAGTGTACCAGGTATAGGCTTTCCCAGAGGTGCAGCTGGTTCCTAACCCTTTTATGGTTTCCAGAGGATTTTGTGATTCAGGCAAAGGCAGACTGTTACTTCACCAACGGTACAGAAAAGGTTCGCTTCCTGGTCAGGTTCATCTTCAACCTGGAGGAGTTTTTACATTTCGACAGTGACCTGGGGATGTTTGTGGCACTGACCAAGCTGGGGGAACCTGATGCTGATCAGTGGAACAAACGCCCGGATCTCCTGGAGACGAGCAGAGCCGCTGTGAACATGGTCTGCAGGCAGAAGTACAGGCTAGGGGCCCCCTTCACTGTGGAGAGAAATGGTAGGTGAAGGTGAGGTCTAGGGGTCTCCATGAGAACCTTATAGGCATTTAAAAGTGTTATATTACAGCTATCGTCTATCTGTTTGTCTATTATTTATTTGTGTGTGTTCCAAGCATGCCACAGTGCACATACTGAGCTCAGAGGACAATTTGAGGCAGTTGGTTCTCTCCCTCAATCATGAGGATTCTAGAGATTGAACTCAGGTCATTAGGCTTGGGGGGGGGGGCTGTGACTATGCTCTGTCCTCAGCTGTGAATTGTTGGCTTAGATTTTTTAAACCTACTTTAATAAGGGTTCTTAAATGCTTCATCCTCCCTGCTAGCCCACCACTGACCAGAGGTAGTAGAAAGGAAAGGTGAATAGGAAAAGGGGGTTGTGGACCTGTTTAGAAAATAGTTCTTAGGGGCTCTGCCAATCTTCATTGTCAGAAGTCCAGTCCTCTAGCAAAACACCAACATGAATCAGCAACTACAGGCCAGTCTACTTGGCAAACACCACTCATAAATCAGCAGTGGCAGTTTGATCCAGAAGAAACCACAAGGCTCTGCCAATTGGCTGGGGTCTGCAGAAGTAGGAAGAAGCTGCAAGAATATCACGAGAAGTTCTTTGGCAAGTTACTCTCCATGAAGTCATAAGTCAGCAAAGACTAGTGAGGCACAGCAAGGTGAACCAATGCCAGAGCCCCCTCCCACTGTCCGTGGGGTTATACTTATTTTCTTTCAAAAAATCATGCTTTCTTTCACCTGTCTGCTTCAGCAAAACATCCTCTCACCTGTGTCAGCTTCAGTCCCTGGCAAAATATCATCTGACATAACCGGGTTTCCAAAGAAATCAGAAATTTCCACTTCAGTGAATCATGGTCTTCCTTCTAGAACCTCAGAGTTCTCAGGTTCTTTGAGAACTGGTGTACCCTTGAATACAGTGGGTGACTGTGAGGTGACCTGGCAGAGTCTAAATCCTGCTTGTGGGCATCCACACATGCTTCTCAGTCTAGGGGGCTTAGGTACCCCACACTTCCAGCTTCTATTTAGTTGGTTCAAGAAATGGATCAGGGTGATCAAGTCCCTATAGGCACTCTTGTCCTTGCTGTGCTTTCTGTTTCTTCTCTTGCCAGTGCCTCCGGAGGTGACAGTGTACCCAGAGAGGACCCCATTGCTGCAGCAGCACAACCTGCTGCTCTGCTCCGTGACAGACTTCTACCCTGGTGACATAAGTGTCAGGTGGTTCCGGAATGGACAGGAGCAGAGGTCTGGTGTCCTGTCCACTGGCCTTGTTAGGAATGGAGACTGGACTTTCCAGACAACGGTGATGCTGGAAATGACCCCAGAGCTTGGTGACGTCTACAGCTGCCTTGTGGAGCACCCCAGCCTCCCAAGACCTGTTTCTGTGGCATGGGGTGAGCTTTACTTAGTTTTCTGTATTTCTGGGTCTTGACCTGTATGGGCTGCCATTTCTGTGTTCAACTTGATGACAAGACAAGTTCCACTGTTCTAAGAATCCTAGAGCCAGGGCAGGAGAAAACCAGACAGACATCCATCCTCAGAATGTCCAGGAGATAGATAAAAATGGCTGTCAACCCACAACTTGCCTCTAACCCTAGGACCTAGTAGCCTTTGGCACTTTAGTCTTTAGGGACACTGTCATGGGCTATACATAAGGGATAGGCCTGGAGAAGTGGCTTAGATGGTAAATGGCTTATCACATAATCGAGAGGACCTGAGTTTGATTTCCCAGAGTCTATGTAAAAAATCCAGATAGTCTTGTCCCTGTTTGTAGTTCCAGAGCCTGGGAGGTGGAGGCAGGGAGGTCCCAGGGCCTCACAGGCTAGCCAGCCTAGCCCACGTAGTGAGTTCTAGGTCAGTGAGGGACATTGAACTACAGCAAGAGTAGCAAAGGAGGATGGCACCTGAGGAATGACACCAGAAGTTGACCTCTTGTCTATGGGAGTGTGTGCATGCGTGTGCACAAACACACACATGCACACACTCATATACATGCATACATAGACATACACACATTCATACACACATAGACATACACACATTCACACACACACACACACACACACACACACACACACACACACACACACACAATCAGTGACAGACTGGAGGCAACTCCATTTCTAGATTTACCTCTTCCCTGAGCAGTACTGGGCTTGGGGGCTTTAAGAAGTTGGGTCCAGTACCGAGCATCCCATTGACTTTAAGTCTCATTTTCCCATAGTGGCTCAGTCTGAATATTCCTGGAAAAAGATACTGAGCGGAGCTGCAGCGTTCCTGCTTGGGCTAATTGTCTTCCTGGCGGGGGCTGTTATCCATCTCAAGGCCCAGAAAGGTAGCAGACCTCTGAAGAGAACCTTCCCATCTGCCCTGTGCCTCTCCACTTCCAGCTTCCTTTACTGTAAACATCTGAGGGAGGGAGGGAGGGAAAGCTGGCTGTACTCAGGCAACCCTGAGACAGGGTTTTCTAAAGCCAGGGGAGTCCAGGGGTAGGCAAAGACAAGTGAGGGCCACAACCTCCCCCAGGAAAACCACATTTGATCCTGACTGGGGAATCCCATTCTCTCTTTCCAGCATCTGTGGAGAATCAGCCTGGCAGTGAGGTAAGCACTTTGATTCCTTGTCTTCGGCTGGCAGATCACGGCCTTGGTTTTCAATCAGAGCAAGCATCATGGAGTAGGGGAGGCGGAGGTTTGTCTTCTGAGTGTCTGGAATTGGAGGGTGTGAAGCCTCCTGAGACCCTCGCACTCTTCCTGCAGGCCTCGAGAGCGCTTCTCCAGCCTTACTCCTAATAAGAGCCTAATGGAAGCTTCTCCCCCAGAGCCTGCAGAAGTATGAAAAGACTGGGGACCCAGGTTGGAAAAGGAGGCTGGCTCTTCAGTCTGTGAGAGGTGTTCACGGAGCTCCCCTTCCATCCTGTACCACGTCAGTCCTCATTTTCAGGACATGGTCCGGAAACTTCCTTAGGACTTAATTCATTCCCCACCCAAGTTGCTTTGGTCTCTGTGGCCCAATCCTAACCCTGTGACTGGGGACCCTTCAGGCCTTTCTGTCTTCCAACCACAGCTTCTAGTCTTCCATTCAATCACCTTAAAAATCCTTATTGTAAAAATAAAACAGTCACAGGTAACCGCAGTGAATGTATAATTCAATGACCCATTCAAGGCAAAACCCGTGTAATCACATGTTCAGGTCGAAACACTGACAGTGGTGGTCTCTGTGGAATCCTCATGCGCCTCGGCCAACAAACACCCATAGCTCACACTATTCATGTGGTGTGATTGGATACAGCCAAGCACACAGTTCTGTATACAGTAGTCCACGGTCTTTCTTGTCTCCCAGACTTTCAGATGTTTTACTTCATCCTTTCTTTCTGTTAGGATTAAAGCTGAAGCCTCAGCCTCCAAGGTGAAGAGTTCCCACCCTCAGATTCTGTTGCCAGCACACACATGGTGCCACCGGACACACTCCTTTGCCTTTTATGTTTTCTGTGAGCTAGCACCTGATGCAGTCCTGGGGGTGGGATTCTGGTTTGATTCTTTTGGAGTCTAGAGGAGGCCATGACCTTTTTCTGGAGTCACAGTGTATCTCCTTGTTTCTCTTGGAGTCTAGAGGAGGCCATGACCTTTTCTGGAGTCACAGTGTATCTCCTTGTTTCTCTTTTCACAAAGTTACAACAAGCATCGATGCTAATTGCCCCATCTGCTGATTTACTGGGGATTGCTACATTGTGACAGTCTAGTTCCAGGATCCTTTATTTGTTGCATACTGTTGGCTCTACTTGCTGTTATCTGCACTAGAAGTTCAAAGTCAATGATGGTAACACTGTCGGCATCTTGCAGTGACTCCAGCCCGCCATTGCCACCGTTGGGTCCACTGCTGCAGAATTCCAAAACAAAGCACTAACTTCACTTAATAGGGACGGGAGTGGAGCAATGAATTCACTAGTTTACTAAGTCTTGACACCTTAGTAACGTCTTTCTAATAACTTGACAGAATTGGGAGCGTTTCTGCTGTATGTAGATGGGAAGGCTGACATACAAATTGCTTGAGTTGTGAGTGAAATTTAGCATGCCTCCTTCCATTCAGCATCATATTGTCTTGGTAGAAAATATTTTTTATTAACCCTTTTATTGTTTGAGACTTTTGTACACACGTATTATGTGTTTTGATCAAATCCACCCCCATTCCCTCCCCTCTACTCTCTCCTCTCTCCTGACCACATTCATCTCCCAACTTCATATGCGTTTTTGCTTTAATTCACTAAGTCAATGTAGTTCTGCCTGGATTCCCTGGGGGCAGGTCCATTGGCCAGAGTGTAGGTGGCCTCTCAGGAGCCATAACCTTTAAGAACATGGAGTTTCCCTCTGCAGCAGCCACCAACTGCTTGCCAATAGCTCCTCAGCTAAGGGTGACCCTTCCCAAATCCCTCCCACCCATGTTGGGCTTTTGAAATGCTTGATCTTGGACATTTAGAAACTTTCTAAATGATTTTAGCTTGTTTTGAAATAAATTGTAATTTAGTTGGTGGGAGATTTTCTGGTGTATTTTCATTGTCTGAAGGGGTAATAGTTTGTCTTAAATGGCCTCAGCATTTGTCCTACAAGGCCAAATGCTTGAAGTAGACAAAGCCTGATCTACTCTCTGTTGCTAATTTTTAATGTAAAATTGTTTCTGTTGCCTTTTCTGAGGATAGCGTGCTGACTCACCTCCTGTGCTCTGGCAGGGAGCCCACGAGATGCTGGCTCCCCACTAGAGACACCTGGCTGCTCCCAACCCTCACTTTGGCTCTTCCCTTCCACTCTTTCCTGGTTCCATTTTGATTATGTTCCCCACAAATTTTCCTGTTTAGTGTTTAGATATTTCTTTCTGAAGATTTTTCTTCTAAAAGTCTTACAACTTTATGTTTTTTGATTGAGTCCATAACCTCTAAGTTAGTTTTTAAATATAAAATGGGATGCTGTTTGTGTATAGATTGTGTGTGTGTGTGTGTGTGTGTGTGTGTGTGTGTGTGTGTGTGTTTGTATGACAGAATCTCATGCAGCCCAGGCTGGCCTCAGGATCCCCATATAGCTAAAGCTGGCCTTGAACTCCTGATTCTCCTGTTTCTGCCTCATGTGCCAGGTTTACCAGCATGTGACACCAGGTCTGGTCCAGATGATTAATTCAGAGCCATTTGTTGAAAACTGTACACTCTATAATGCACTGCTTTTACATTTTTATCAGAAAGTATTTGGGGGCTGCAAGATGGCTCAGTGGGTAAAGCCCGGCCACTTGAATTTTATTCCAGGAACCCAAAGAGTGGAAAGAGAGACCTGTCCCCCACAAGTAGTCTTCTGACCTCTGACACAGCATGCATTTGCCCCTACATACACACACAGACACACAGACACACACAGACACACACACACACCACACCACAATAAAAACCCAAATGCTAAACATTTATTTGGACATACTTTGTTGGCCTGCTTCTGGGTTTTCGTTCTGTTCTGTTTGTCCCTATTCCTTGGCCAATATCACTCATCTTCATTTTCATGTAAGTCTTAAAATTGGGCAGATTGCCTTTGTTTCTTCATTTTTTTGCAAGATGGCGTTAGCCATTCCATGTCCTTGCTCTCTGTGACAATGGTGATAAGTTTGAAGAGTGTCCGTGTCTTTACTACGCCAACTGCTCTAGCTCGCAGACAGCATGTTTCTGCATTAATTTGTTATTTTGTTTATTGATTAGATTTATTCAATTTATTTTTTGTGTGAGGGTTTTGCCTGCATGGATGTCTGTGCACTGTGTCTGTTTAATGCCTGTAGACGTTAGAAGAAGGTGACAGGGATCTGGAACTGGAGTTGTAGTTCATTGCGAGCCACCATGTGGGTTCTGGAATTGAACCCAGGTCCTGTCAAAGAGCAGAGAGTGTTCTTAATCACTGAGCCATCTCTCCAGCCCCCTTGACTTATTTACTGTGCTCTCTTAGACCTATGCCTAAATATTTCATTTCTGGAACTAGTTGACAAAAGTATCCAAAATACCTCAGTATGATTTCCTGCATCTTTCTTTTTCTTCTCCCTCCTTTTTTTGGTGGATTTTCCCAGACAGGGTTTCTCTGTAGAGCCTTGGCTGTCCTTCAGTCTGGCTGAACTTGCTTTATAGACCAGGCTGGCTTCAAACTCAGAGATTTACCTGCCTCTGCCTCCCGAGTGTTGGGATTAAAGGCGTGCACCACCATGGCCCAGTAATTTCCTGCATTTTTCCTCTCAGTGCTGAATGGAATTTAGGGACGTTATGAACGCCCATGTTCCATCCTTGAGCTATGTTCCAAGGCCTCTTGGCCATTTTATTTGATTTAAAATTTGACGTAGGGTCTCATTAAATTGACTGCAGTGGCCTCAAGCTCATTTTGTAGCCCAGGCTAGCCTTGAACTTGGGCTCTTCCTGCCCCAGTTTCTCAAGTAGCTGGGTTCACAGGCCTGTACCACCAGGCCAGGTGACTCATCCCCTCACCCACAGGATCACCCTCCTGTAAGCTTACTGTCCTCTGTGGGGTAGGAGGCCTCATCCCTCCTCCCACATGGAAAGCTGCATGGAGACCAGCTGCATGGGGCATGTTCTTGCAGGGAGATCATCACAGCCAGAAAGGCATTGTGTGTTCATGGCTGGTATACAGAAATGCGGTTTATTTTATTCTTATCTTCTGTCATGTATAGGAGACTAAAGACAGTGAAGATGACTTTGGCATGCAAGTCACCACAGCTGTGAAGTAGTCACCAGTCAGTCAGTCTGCAGAATCCTTGAGGAAATGTCAGTCCCCAACCACAGACAATCAGATACATAGACCCAACCATCCCATTCTTCACAAGGAAATGATCTGGACTGAGCTCCTGAAGCCATATCTCAATATTCCTGTGCTCCCCTCTGTCTCTGCCTGTCTCTGTCTCTCTCTGTCTCTCTGTCTCTGTCTCCCCCTGTCTCTCTGTCTCTGTCTGTGTCTGTCTCTCTGTCTGTCTCTGTCTTTGCCTGTCTCTGTCTCTGTCTCTCTGTCTGTCTCTTACCATGTATCCCTGGCTATCCTAGAACGCACAGTGATCCTACTGTCTAAGAAGGAAATTTTTCGTGTCAAAGAAGATGCGTGCTATTTTCCACACCATCTCACGTGGCTTTGGGATCAGCCAATGGCCTTACTTGACCATAGCTGTCCAGGCCTTCATTTCTGTCTCCATGTTCTGTTGAGTTGTTGGCATGAAGGTGTTAGTAACCCATCTTAGCCGCCTGGTGTCTGAATGACTGTGGTGGCCGACGCCTTCCACTTTCTCACTGGCAGCATTCCCTTCCTTCTTATGTCATAGGAGTTTTTAATGTTTATTCATCTCTTTAAAGAACCATCTCTTGTTTAAACTCTTATTTTTCTATTTGTCAGTTTTCCTTTATAGTGGTGCCTGCTCTACTTTTGAATAATTTCTTTTGTCTTCTTATGCCTTCTTTAAATTTAATTTACTTCCTTTTTAAATGCTTTCATGGTAATAGGGTGCATTACTAATTCTAAATGTCTTTCCTGTACCAATAAATACATTTATAGGAACTAATTTCTTGTTAAGGACTATTTTAACCAGATGCAGATAATTTTGACTTGTTGTTCACCTAACCTTGCTATCAGTTCCTCTGCACTCTCAGGGCTTCTATTCCAAGGCAGACAAAACATGTAGACTGCTAGGGACGGGGTGGGTGGAAGAATAAGGTGATGTTTGACAACACATCCACAAGACGACAGATACTCAACCCCAGCAAAGCTGCACAGGTCTGCGATAGAATCTGACTGGAGAAGAGACTGCAGGGTCCTGGGATCAATGGGCAGAGAAAGTCATCTTTGCAAAAATAATCTTCCAGACTGTTGTGCTGGTACACAACTTTAATCCCAGAACCCGGGAGGTAAAGACAGGTGGATGGGTCAGTGAGTCAGAGGGTAGCCTGGTCTACATGGT
>JAPYYD010005565.1:0-11997 GCA_028551405.1 Uromys caudimaculatus | reverse complement strand
TTGGTCTGTCAGTCCCATAAGAATAAACTCAGACACAGAAGAATCATTTTCCATTATCACTGGCTTCATGTGTGGCATCTGTAAGAATAAGTATAGAAATCAACTCTAACCAGTAATACATCTTTCACTATAAGTGAAAAGTTTGATTTATTGGTTTCTAAGTTTGAGTTTAAAGAACACAAGGCTCAACCTCAAAAGAGCATTTATTACTTCAATCAATGATGCTCAGAAACACTACAAATAGTAAGTGAATGGTTCACTGAATACTCTCATGTTGATTCCTATGTACTCCCTATTTCCTTTTCTCTACTCATGATGTGTGTCCAGAAAGAAAGATGTTAAACGACCTTCAGTTACTCAGACTATAACTTCTTCCCTTTATTTAGGTCTTTACTAATAATTAGGACTGAATTATTTTCTTCCAAAATCCAAGATTTATGAAACTCTGAATTTCAAGTGAAACCATCATTGACAAAAATTCAATGCTCACCTGTAGTCATCTAGAAACTTTCTTACTTTAGGAGCACTTGGTTCCTTCCTTCTCACTGATCAAGTAAACAAAGCAGGTAATTGCAACCAGTACAGACAATCTATGCCTTGCTGGGAGAGGTTCACTGAAGGAAATGGAATTTCTGTAGAACATTCTTTCTACATATTCAAAATTTAAAAAAAAATCAATATTATATGAGTCTCCAAAACACTACCCCATTCAAATGAAAATAGGAAGGTCAAGGTTTTGGGAAATGTTATAAGTACAGAAAAGAATTTTGTTTTTTATAATATTCTCCCTATGAGATGTAACCCTTGAGGGCAAAACTTACTGAGTTTATGTTCACACCAAATGCTATAAAAGTAAGGTCAAATCTTTTGAGATTCAAACTCCTATTCAGTTTATAATTTCCCATCAGGGACTATCTAGTTCCCAGGGCAGAGTATTGAGTGGTCCCCTTTGTCATTGTCATTATAATTTTACACAGGCTTATTCAGAGAACTGTTTGTTCACTTACCATTTGAGCTTTTCTGGGTATCACTGTTTGAAGTAATAAACATCAGATCACAGATTTCAAACTCTACTAGATACGTAGATGATCGATACATACATGAGAGAGGAAAGATAGATATATAGATAGATAAATGATAGAAAGAATGATAGATTGATGACAAACTCTACAAATAATTTGTAAGAGGGGAAATAGTTTTCAAGTAAAATGAGTTTATATCTAGGCCTTTCCATTCTTTTTAACAGTATAGATGGAGAATTCAGTGATCCTTGTTTACATATAATAAAATCAATATATATTTATAAGTATATCTTCTGTACACTTAATAAATACATGGACACATTAAAAGTGATTTGCGAAAAAGGATGTGAGTTTTGGATTGGTGGTAAAATTCTTGCTTAGAATACAGAAGATTGGAGGATCAGTTCATAGATTTTATACATATAGAAATTGTAAGTTATTTTTTCATCATAAATATTATGATAAAATATATAACAAAGAAAATTTAAGGGGAGAAAGATTTAATTCATCTCAGAATTTCATGAGATTTTGCTCTCTTTGCAAGGAAAACACAGCACTAGAAGTGCCATTTGACTATAGCAGCAGGAACATGCAGAAACCATATCCTACATACTTTCTACCAGAATACAGAGAGGTTGAGCCAGAACTCCAAGTAGATATAACCTTGAAGGCCTTCCCATGGTACTCTACTTTTTCTTGTGAAGTCATAGTCACCAAAAACAGGACAATCAGCTTAGAGAAGTCAGTCAAGCACATGAGCCTTTAGAGGCTACTTTGCATTCACATGATTATATGTTCTATCTATACTTCCGTAGGCTTCTACCCAGAACTGATAGGTTGTTGTATATCTAATTTTTTAATTAACATCAATGACATTATATTTTAATTTTAAATGTTTGTTATTCTTATATACAAAGCAACTGGATTTTATGTATTAATTTTGTATTTTATTATATTTTATTATATTTATTTCATTACAAGGGATCTTTTTGATAGTTGTTACTTTAATTAGAATTTTTTAAAGGTTTTCATATCATAAAAAGGAAAGTTTATAGAATTCTTCCTGAATGGCCTATATAGTAAATGTGTAAAGTTATCTTTCCACACAGAAGCATGGCTTTTAATATTGATTTGAATCAGTTATCTCAGTAACAAAGCTGACAATAATAATTACATATCCATGTTTAAATCAACTAGAATTCTCATACAGAATTATGAAAATAAAGTTACACAAACTGTTCAGAAAATATTTTGAAATTTTCAAACCAAGCCATACATACATGTAACAACTGAAGAAACATTATAAATGCATATATAAGTAGTCTATAAATATATACGTTATTTTATCAAAACAAATTACTATATCCTTACCAAAATCTTGAATACAAATGTTCATTGAAATGGCATGAATTGTAATAAAAAAAGACAAATAACAAAAATATTTATGGACAAATTTTACTAATACTGTATTCCCTATCTGTTAGGTTGACAGTAATATAGCAAAGCTTGAATAATGATGAGTATATTCAAGTATAATTCACTAAAATTTACCCTCAGTCCAATAATAGAAAACTTTTCTAATAGGTTCAACCAAATATCTTTATTTAATGAACATCTGGGCCACATCTGGACCCAGAGCTCCATATCCCCAGCCACTGTCTTTATGATGTGAATCTTGACCAGTGTCAACTTTCAGGTCTCATAGAATTCCTTTTAGCAGATCTTGGAACTGTTAGGTCATCAAAAGATAAATGACTCCTGCAAAGGAACAGTGATCAGACTATCTACTATGTGGTGACCAGTTCTCCCCATCTTTCAGGTTTAACCTAAACAACTTTTTAGCTGTATCTATGATTTCATGATTCTCTTTCTTTTCTTCTGTTTATTTATTAGATGCACAATGGGTTAAAAACTAGGATCTCTATTAAAAACTACATAAGCTAAAACAAGTCCAATGCAGAGAACATAAAAAAGAATTATATTAGCACTATATTGAATAATGGTACATATTACATGGACATTCAAGTATTTTAGTCAGGTTTGGTTTGGTATAAGTTGGGTAGAAGAGGGTTCACAGGAATAAGTAAATGAAAAACTTAGATTTGGACATTTAAATAAAAATTCCAGTTGCTCAATATTGATGTCATAAATACATGTATATAGGTATTTGCTTAATATATAAAGATATGTGTTGTGTATGTGTATGTGTGGTAAGAATCAAACATAGGACCATATATAAACACTCAATCACTGAACTATAATGCCAGCTATGGATTGTTTTTCACAAGTAAGTAGACATTTTGTAAACATCATCTTCATTATAACAAAAGGAATGACTTTAGATATTATGTATTGTTATTGTGTTGTTTCTAAAAGAAATCAGTCCCTATCAATAGTTCAAATGCAGCTGCAAATTCAACTGTATTTCCAGCAAAAAAAAAAAAAAAAACTTTTTATAAAAAATGCTGTCAGTGTTAGTGATTGTCTTAGTCAGGGTTTCTATTCCTGCACAAACATCATGACCAAGATGCAAGTTGGGGAGGAATGCGTTTATTGAGCTTACACTTCCATGCTTCTGTTCATCACGAAAGGAAGTCAGGACTGGGACTCAAGCTTGTCAGGAAGCAGGAGCTGATGCAGAGGCCATGGAGGGATGTTCTTTACTGGCTTGCTTCTCTCTGTTCCAATTATGATCATTTCTAAATTCCTTAGAAAGATAATCTATAATAACCACATCCAGCCCCAAAGTCCAGGAAACTGGGATGACGACTCTCCATAACTTCTTCAAGCTGAATATGGGCATTGAGATATTTTTGAATGGGAGGGTGAAGCGTAGGGAAAATAGGGGAGTTTGTTGGCCTTGAGAAGTCAACACCAATGATTGATTTAATATCTGGTGCCTGTGTCCTGAATGGAGATGGCTGAAAGTCCAAGACATCAGGAGTTCAAGCAGGTCAGTTCAGCACGTCTGACAAGGAGACTCAGCAAGGCTGTGTATTCTGTAATATACAAATCTCAAAACAAAATTTTAGCATCATCAAGAAAACTCTTTTGTTTGATTATCTGGAATCTAGTTCTTTGGAGGTCTCCCTTCATCATATCTGACCCATATAACTCTGGAAGGTGTAAATACCTTAATCACCTTTTCCAAAATCACAAAGACAAAACCTTTTTCCCAAATCAGCATATCCTTGAGCCAATAATCAGAAAAACCTTTATATTGACCTCTCTCCCAGAGGAATAATATAACCACAAACCACACATTCAGACCAATTTTTAAAGTTAAAACAATTGATTCACACTTCTATCTATACCTGCTTATAAGCAGGCAGCTAGTCAAAGCAGGATTTAAACCCAGAATTCCTGTGGAGCCCACGTTACACAGAATTTGAGTATACTGTAAGACATAATAGAGCAATATCTTTATACCATCTTTCTGTTCAGCTCTCTGCCTAGAACAGCCATCTTGTTATACCAATTATCTGTTGGTCTCTCTACCTGGAGCCACAGACAATATTAATTAATACCTGATCAAAGCAGGCAATGATTACCACTGTACTCTCCACTCTGGAGTCAGTGACTAATTTTCCCTATCTTAGTTCCAAACCATGGGCAAAATTCCCCAATGTGATTCAGACAGAATTTGTATATAACTCTTTCATAAAGTCAAATATACCAAGATTATAAATTCACAATTCCATTCATCTCTGCCCTCCTGTTATACCAATTATATGCTGATCTTTCTACCTGGAGCCACAGACATTAATAATTAATAGCTGAGCAAAGCAGACAATTATTATCACTGCACTCTCTACTCTGGAGTCAGAGACTAATTTTCCCTATTTTTGTTCCAAACTGCAGGCAAAATTCCCCACGTGATTCCAACAGAATCTGTATATAACTCTTTCCTAAAGGCAAATAATCCCAATATCATAAATTCACAGTTTAATCAATCTCTTTCCTAAGGTGTAGCCAATTTCATTCTTCCCCTGACTCAGAGCAGTTTGCAATTCCCCACAACTGGGGACCTCACAGCCTGCTTTGTTTCAATTCGGGTTCTTGAGTCCACATGAATCATCAACACTACCCAGCTACACTCTAAAAAAAAACAAAAAACAAAACACAAAACAAAACAAAACAAAACAAAAACAAACAAAAAAAATACTCTAAACTCTCAGGTTAATAAATTTAAATTTCTAGTTGATCTGTGCAAGCCGCATGTTGGTTCACCACCTGTTGCAGGAAATATTTAAAAAGATAGAATGTATAGCACATGTCCCGCACTATGCCCTGGTTCTCTCAATCCCAGCGGGCTGGCCAGCCATGCATTGGCAGGCAATGGCCAACCTGTTTTCATCTGGTGGAGCTCTGACTCAGAGCTCCACGATCTCTACACCCAGCTCACTGGGTTCCCACTGGCAGGTCACTACCACCCCAGCTCCATGCTTCAGTATTCAAATGGCCTCTGTGGTGCACATCAGGTAAACCCACACTTTGCTGCTGTACATTTCTCTCTTGAACCCAGATGAGCCGCTGCATGAAGGAAAACACAACACAAATGTAGTTCAGAAACAATGATAACTCAATCTCTGGGTGCATCAACTGAAACCTAATCTTGTAAATCTTATCAAAGTCTGATTCATCTCATGGTGAATCCTTGCAGATCCTCCATACCATGAGATTCTAGTAGCTATATCTTTCTTACTGCATGCTGTCCCCATTCCAAAAGGCACCTATCTCTCTCTTCTTCTCTCTTCCTCTCTCCATACTGGAAGTCTCTTTACGTGTTCAGTGATTGGCTCTTTTATTTATTAGGAGATTGGTTCACAAGTCAGAGGTGAAATTCACTCCTTGTCGGAAGCTCCTCACAGGAGAGCAGAATTAGTAGACTACAAACAGTCCATATCAATAGTTCAAATGCAGCTGCAAATTCAACTGTATTTTTAGCAAAATATCTTTTAATAAAAATGCTGTCCATGTTAGTGATATTTGAGAAGTCTGAATATAAGATTAGTCTCATACAACCAAAAATCTTTATAAAATTGAGCATTGTTCAACAAATACATAGTGTCATTTTCAAATGATGAAGTGGAAAATCTAAAACAAGAAAAATCTTGAAAGACAATAAGTAATGCTACAAACTTTGACAACTTTACTGTGACCACAAATTTTTCATATATTCTCTCTTTTATTGCAATTCTCACATGTTTTCAAAGATCTGAAACAGAAAAAGCTTTACAAAGACTTCTTTGTAAACAACAGGACAAGTAAACTTATTAGAAAACATTCAACTCTATGGCCTCCCTTTGTTGTAGAAATATATAGATAAATAGTAGAGAGAATTGTCTTAATATACACAAATATGTCATCCCATGTATAAAGATGAAGCTGCAACCACATCTACAATGAGTCCCAGGTCATAAATATTTTCTTATCCACATATAAGAAAATCAAGAATTTTTGTGGAGGAAAGTAAAGAAATAACAAAGTAGAAAACTTGAAAGACTATAAAGCAAAAGATGAATGAAAGAAAATAGAATATCAAAAAAGGTGAAAAGAAAATGAAGTGGAGAGAAAGAATCAATTTGGAGACATGGACTATGGCAGCCCCAGTGGTTAACTCACTGTGAGTCTCTTCAGTGTTCTCTTTAGAGCAAGCTTGACATCGTTATTCCTGAGACTGTAAATAAAGGGGTTGAGCAAAGGCATCAAAAATGTACAAAATAGAGAGAAATATTTCCCCTGATTCACAGATTCATCAGATGATGTTTTGATATGTGTAAGCATACCAAATCCATAAAATAGAACAACAGTCATTATGTGAGAACTACAAGTGCTCATGGCTTTGCACAAACCCTTACCTGATGACAATTGAATGATATTAAAAAGAATCAAAGCATAAGAGGTTAAGTTGAGAAAGCTAGATACAAGGACTACTGTGCTGACACCAATAGAACTCACAAGCTCATTGGCATAAGTGCTGCTGCAGGAGAGCTGGAGAAGGGGGAAGATTTCACACATGTAATGGTTGATGATGTTTGAATCACAAAAGCTGAGCCTGATCATACACCCTGTATGGACAATTGCACCAACAAATCCCATCAAGTATGAACCAAACATCATCAGGGAACATGTCATAGGAGACATGATGACCATGTACAGCAGGGGTTGACAGATGGCAACATAGCGATCATAGGCCATGGCTGTCAGCAAAAAGCACTCAGAATGGGCAAAAAAGCACATGAAAAACAGCTGTGTCATGCAACCCGTAAAAGAAACTTTGTTCTTCTCTAAGAGAAAACCTATTAGTGTTTTGGGAGTAAAGACAAATGAATAACATAAATCAATAAAAGACAAATTAAAGAGAAAAAAGTACATAGGTGTCTGAAGGTTTGAATTCCAGCAAATAAGACCCATTAAACTCAAGTTTCCTACCACAGTGGATATATAGTTCACCAGGAACAGGAAAAACAGGGGCAGCTGGAGTTCAGGTTGGTCTGTCAGTCCTGTGAGAATGAACTCAGTCACAGAAGAGTCATTCCTCATAGCCATTTTTATCATCAGTAGATCTGTAGAAACAATAGTGAATGGTCACACTTAGCCAGTACTCTGTCACTAATTAAGAAAGAACAATTAGAGCTGTTTGTTACAAGTTTATGATTGACTAAAGCTACTCCACAAAGTACTCACAGAACATTACTTCCCAATCCTGAGAAATCCAATTTCTTCACTCTTATCAGTGACTAGCAAAAATTGTAAGACAATACTGACAGAATTCCTGAAGATTTAAATATCTCTTTCCTTTGATTTAATCTTCATTAGTAATTAGAAATAGAAGGAGAAATAAGCATGCTCTGTCTCTTGAACAAATGACTTATATAGCTTTGCTTTGTTTGAAAGGATGGTATGAAGGTAAAGACGATTGATGAGATGCTCACCTCTGTTCCCCTGAATATGTCACTGCTGCTGAATCACACAGTTCCTTTCTCTCCAGTGTCCTAAGGGTTCTAAGTTTCTGATGATGAAGGGGAATTAGCTATCAGTACAGTTCTGGCTCTGGCCCCCTACAGTACATATGTCGGGTATATGACATGATTTCAGCTTAAGAAGTGTTTTTAAATGTTCTCTTTATTTGCACAAGGAAAATAATAATCTCATTTGTGCATCCAATTTATCATTTCACGCAAATGAGACTCTTATAACTTAGCATTCTGGGAACATATATTAGAAGAAGAAGTCCTCCCCTTGAAAACCCCTCCTACATTGAGTAAGTCTCTTAACAGTAAAAATAAAAGAACCTGTGTTTACATCATGTATTGTAGATGTAAACATTCTAATCTTTTCAGACTCAAACTTCTGCTTGGTTTGTAATTTCCCATCAGGAATATCTAATTCCCTGAGCAGAATATTGGTTGTTCCTTTCAGAATTATGCTCATTATCCCCTGTGCAATTCCTCAAGAGAAAAATTCAAGGTCGTACTCATTTGCCATTTCTTGTAATTTTCTACAAACCCATACAGTTGCATCAGCAACTACAAATTCATGGATAAACACTCTACAAAAGAGTTTTTGGAGCAAAGAGGTTAATAGAAAATGAATAGGCATTCAACACATCTGAGCTTAAATCCAGACTATTCGATTTTTTAAACAATGAAATTGTATACCAAGGTTATAATTTATCCTGCCTTGTAAATTTATATTTACATAATTATATTGATATGGATATCTATAAAATAAGGCTCATAAAAATGGGTCTGGGATATGGCTCAGTGGTAGAAACTTTGTTTTGCATACAGGAAACTCTGGGTTTAATCTTAGCATGGTAACAGTGATAATAATAATAAGACAAAAGAGCTACTGTACCATATTCTTGTTTTAATTAAATTAGATGTTCCACATAATGTAGCATATAAGACTATCCCAGACAAATAGAACAGTGTAATTCCTCTTCCCTGTTCCACATCTTTATACACATAAACAAGGATTTCTTGTCCTTATCATAATGGACATTCTGAAGATGAAATATATGTTGTATTGCTCTCCTGTGTAACAAAGAATGAACATCATCCCTTGGCCAAGCCCACTGCACACCAGTACTATAATTCCATCATCACACCCTACACATCAGCTGTGGCCAATAAAATTTCTCTAGACACTGTAATATATGGCATGGACACTATCTTAGGATTTCTGTTGCCATAAAGAAACATCATCACATAAGCAACTCTTATAAAGGAAAATGTTTAATTGGGGATGGTTTACATTTCAGAGGTTTAACCCATTATTATCATAGCAAGAAACATAACAGCATGCAGACAGACAGTAGTGCTGACAAAAGAGCCGGACGTTCTACATCTGACTTACCAGACAGCAAAAAGAGAACTGACTTGAGCTTCTGAGACATCAAAGCCTAACAGGAGCCATCATAGGACAAGCTAATAACTAATAGGTAGTATTTCTTAGATGACCACCTCAGATTAAATCTGTGACCGAAATCTGGTAGGCAAGGCATAGGAGAGACTCATTTTAGTAAGACTCCTGCTATTAGTATACTTTTCCTGTTATTATTACATATATAACAATCACTAGGTATTAACCCATCCTTTTTGAGCAGATCTCTGCAGAACTATGAAGATGTACTGTCTTATAGTAATGCTATATAGACAAATAAATGACTTACTAATTCTTAATGGTGATCCTATAAGAATTCCTAAAACTATATCAGTATTTAATAAGCTCTTCTATAGTAGAACTGCTATTAAGTCTTTTTATGATAGTCAAACTGCAATGAGAAATCTGCCAGTCTTCCATTGTGTCACCAGATAATTGTCTCTGAGATAGTAATCAGACTTTGTACTACTCAGAGCATATTTTAAAATACTGCAAAACCATTAACCAAAGGTCTGAAAAAGAGAACTAATGATTTATTGTAGGTGTTAGAACAGAAGATAAAATATTGCCTGCATTTGTCTATACAAAACTTCACTAATAACTTAGTTATTGTCTTGGTCAGGGTTACTATTCCTGAACAAACTTCATGACCAAGATGCATGTTGGAGAGAAAATGGTTTATTGAGCTTGCCCTTCCATGCTGCTGTTAATCACAAAAGGAAGTCAAGACTGGAACTCAAGCAGGTCACGGAGTAGGAGCTGACGCAGAGACCATGGAAGAATGCTGCTTACTGGCCTGCTTGCTTCTCCAGGCTTGCTCAGCTGACTTTCTTATAGAGTCCAAGACTACCAGCCCACAGATGGTACCACTCACAAGGGGCCCTCCCCCCTTGATCACTAATTGAGAAAACACCTTACCATTGGATCTCATGGAGGTATTTTCTGAACTGAAACTCCTTTCTCTGTGATAACTTCTGCTTGTGTCAAGTTGACACACAAAACTAGCCAGTAGAGTTCTGTTTTTTAACACTTAGTGGACTGTGGAGCTGTGACAGGTGATGAATATTTAGACAGATAAATACTCCTAATGGATATATAAACATTCTGTGTTATCAACTTTTATTTCAATTTAGGATTTGAATTTTATTTGTGAACTTGTGATGAATTTTTACCATTTGATCGTGTATTATAAAAGATGTATAAGTACTGAAGACAAAGAAGATGCTGAAGAAGAATTTTTCCTTATTCCCCTATTTTCATTCATTCTGTTTTGTCCCTTTCTTTGAGAGAACTTTCATCGGAAACATTTTACAACTTAATAATAAAAACTATAATCACTTTTCAAAGTGTCCCTTTTTCTTCTTTTGACTTCTCCCAACAGGCTGAAAGTTAAGAGTTGCTCTTGAGATAGAACAAAAACCACATTACTTAATCCCCTGTTGTTAGGCTACAGGTGTCAATCACCTAAGCCAGCAGCTTTTTACCCCCAGAAAGAGCAAGAAAGCTTTTAGGACTTTTTAGAAGTCATCATTAGCATTTCAGTTTAGTTAGAGAGCTAGAACATCCAGAGAACATCAGTCTTAAAGCCTCACCAGAGTCCTACTCTGTGCCCCATTTCAACCAGCACCAGGCCTGGAGGCTCAAGGCAAAAGTCCACCCACAGGCATGCAGCTCCTCCAACAAAACCACACCTACCCCAATGTCACACCTCCAATTAGCACCACTTCCTATGAACATATGGGGACCATTTTCATTCAAACTACCACTGGCATTATTCAGGCTTAGAAAGTGATGTGCTGAAAACTAAATGCCCCTCTGGCTTTAAAAATCCTGTCAAGTATCTAACTATTATCAAGTCATTATCTCATAATGAATCAAAAGATCTACATTCCAGAGGGGACTTTGCATTAACTCAGGAGGACTCAGTACAGCACAGAGAGTCCAAAATAACCAGAGTAGACAGACTATTGGTTTCTTATTTCAAGCTGGTAATTAGATTCTATCCTTCTGTCAAATCAAATTTGTACATAGCTTTGCAGTCTCAGTCCTAGCCATAACATGGCACTGTTTTCCTTCATCTCTGAGTTTTCATTACCAATAGCTTTTATTTCATACAAAACTTTGAACAAATTAATCTGCTGTACTTCTCTTTTATCAGTCTGTCCTTTGTCTTAAGAATGTTGAACTTCTTCCACAGGTACACTATTTATATCTTACCATTTGAGAAGCTGACTTGGGGGTTCACAAATTCAAGGCTATACAGCAAAACACAGTCCTTTCTTTAGAAAAATAAGTAAATAATTGAATTAAGAAAATGAGAGTGAGAGAGAGACAGAGAGACAGAGACAGAGAGACAGAGAGACAGAGAGACAGAGAGACAGAGAGAGAGTTCCTGGCTCTCATGATGGCAGTGGCAGGGAATGAGGTATCACCTCAGTCCATCTTTATTATGGTAAAATTGTCTAAATGGGTCACTGTCTAACTGTAATGCTGTAGTCTGCATGTTGTATCTTGGAAACATAGCTGGATGATAAGAGACTACAGAAAGGAAAGATAAATAGAGACACACATACAGAAAGGCTAA
>JAPYYD010005564.1:0-11997 GCA_028551405.1 Uromys caudimaculatus | reverse complement strand
TTTCTGTCTAGAAAATTGTCCAAATTGTCCATTTCATCCAAATTTTGCAGTTTTGTTGAGTATAGGCTTTTGTAGTAGGATCTGATGATTTTTTTAATTTCCTCAGAATCTGTTGTTATGTCTCCCTTTTCATTTCTAATTTTGTTAATTTGGATTCTGTCTCTGTGCCCTCTGGTTAGTCTGGCTAGGGGTTTATCTATCTTGTTGATTTTCTCAAAGAACCAACTCCTGGTTTTATTGATTCTTTGTATAGTTCTTTTTGTTTCTACTTGGTTGATTTCAGCCTTGAGTTTGATTATTTCCTGCCTTCTACTCCTCCTGGGTGTATTAGCTTCTTTTTGTTCTAGGGGTGTGTCTAATCTTCTCACTCCCTCTTCTCTAATGATCCCTAAGCCTTAGGTGCCAAGTGGGTGGGGTAGAAGTAGTGAGAAGCTCATAAGGCCTCCACTCTACACAAAAGCCTGCAGGCAAATTTATAGGCTTAGATATTTTCAAAACCCACTTGATTTAGGTTTCTTTTTAGTATTGGATATTTTCTTTAGTTACACTTCAAATTTTATCCCATTTCCAGGTTTCACCCCCAGAAAACCCCTACCCAATTTCCCCTCCCCCTGCTTCTATGAGGGTGTTCCTCCACCTTCCTACCCACACCCACATCTTCACCCTCACATTCCCCTACACTGGAGCATCAAGCCTTCACAGGATCAAGGGCCTCTCCTCCCACTGATGCCGGACAACGCCATTCTCTGCTTCATATGCAGCTAGAGCCATGGGTCCCTCCATGTGTACTCTTTGGTTGATGGTTTGTCCCTAAGAGCAATGGGGGATCTGGTTGGTTGATATTGTTGTTCTTCCTATGGGGTTGTAAGTCCCTTCATCTTCTTCAGGCCTTTCTCTAACTCCTCCATTGGGAATCCAGTGCTCAGTCCAATGGTTGGCTGCAACATCTGCCTCTGTATTTGTCAGGCTCTGGCAGTGCCTCTCAGGAGACAGCTACATCAGGTTCCTATCAGCATGCACTTCTTGCCATTTACAATAGTGTATATTTGGTGTCTGTATATTGGATAGATCCCCAGGAGGGGCAGTCTCTGATGGCCTTTCCTTCAGCCTCTGCTCTACACTCTGTCTCTGCATTTCCTCCCATGAGCATTTTGTTCCCCCTTCTAAGAAGGGTCGAAGCATCCACACTTTGGTTTTCCTTCTTCATGAGCTTCATGTGGTCTGTGAATTGTATCTTGGGTATTCCAAGCTTTTGGGCTAATATCCACTTATCATTGAGTGTATGCCATGTGCATTCTTTTGTGATTGGGTTACTTCACTCAGGATGATAGTTTCTAGTTCCATCCATTTGCCTAAGAATTTCGGGAATTCATTGTTTTTAACAGCTGAGTAGTATTCCATTGTGTAAATGTACCACATTGTGTAAATGTATCCATTGCTCTGTTGAGGATATCTATATTGTTTCCAGCTTCTGGCTATTATAAATATGGCTGCTATGAATGTAGTGGCACATATGTCCTTGTCATGTTTGGAACATCTTTTGGGTATATTCCCAGGAGTGGTATAGCTAGGTCCTCAGGTAATACTTTGTCCAATTTTCTGAGGAACCACCAGACTGATTTCCAGAGTTGTTGTATGAGCTTGCAATCCCACCAGCAATGAATGAG
Organism: Uromys caudimaculatus; assembly: GCA_028551405.1. Taxonomy (NCBI): domain Eukaryota; kingdom Metazoa; phylum Chordata; class Mammalia; order Rodentia; family Muridae; genus Uromys; species Uromys caudimaculatus. The sequence continues at coordinate 10,330 of JAPYYD010005564.1, read as the reverse complement.
TGTTCCTCTTTCTCCACATCCTCACTAGTAGCTGCTGTCACCTGGGTTTTTGGTCTTAGCCATCTGACTGGTGTGAGGTGGAATCTCAGGGTTGTTTTGATTTGCATTTCCCTGATGACTAAGGATGTTGAACATTTCTTTAGGTGCTTTTTGGCCATTCGATAGTCCTCAGTTTAAATTCTTTGTTTATCTCTGTACCCCATTTTTAATAGGGTTATTTGATTCTCTGGAATCTAACTTCTTGATTTCTTTGTATATATTGGATTTTAGCCCTCTATTGGATATAATATTGATAAAGATCTTATCCCAATCTGTTGGTTGTTTTGTCCTATTGACAGTGTCCTTTGCCTTACAGAAGCTTTGCAATTTTATGAAATCCCATTTGTCTATTGTTGATCTTAGAGCATAAGTCATTGGTTTTCTCTTTAGGAAAATTTCCCCTGTGCCTTTGTGTTCAAGATTCTTCCCCACTTTCTCTTCTCTTTGTGTATCTGGTTTTGTGTGGAGGTCCTTGATCCACTTGGTCTTGAGCTTTGTACAAGGACATTCGAATGGATCAATTTGCTGACCTCCAGTTGAACCAGCACCATTTGTTAAAAATGCTGTCTTTTTGCCACTGGATGGCTTTAGCTCCTTTGTCAAAGATCAAGTGACCATAGGTATGTGGTTTTATTGCTGGATCTTCAATTCTATTCCATTGATTTTCCTGCCTGTCTCTGTACCCATATGATACAGTTTTTATCACTATTGCTCTGTAATACAGTTTGAGGTCAGGGATGGTTATTCCCCCAGAAGTTCTTTTATTGTTGAGAATAGTTTTCCCTATCCTCATTTTTTTGTTATTCCAATGAATTTGAGAATTGCTATTTCTAACTCTATGAAGAATTGAGTTGGAATTTTGACAGAATTTTGCATTGAATCTGTAGATTGCTTTAGGTAAGATGACCACTTTTACTACATTAATCCTGCCAATCCATGAGCATGAGGAGAGATCTTTCCGTCTTCTGAGATATTCTTCAATTTCTTTCTTCAGAGACTTGAAGTTCTTGTCTTACAGATCTTTCACTTGCTTGGTTAGAATCATACCAAGGTATTTTATATTATATGTGACAATTGTGAAGGGTGTCATTTCCCTAATTTCTTTCTCATCCTGTTTGTCATTTGAGTATAGGAAGGCTACTGATTTGTTTGAGGTAATTTTATATCTAGCCACTTTACTGGAGTTGTTTATCAGCTGTAGGAGTTCTCTAGTGGAATTTTGGGGGTTCCTTAAGTATACGATCATATCATCTGCAAATAGAGATATTTTTACTTTTTCCTTTCCAATTTGTATCCCTTTGACCTCCTTTTGTTGTCTAACTGCTCTGGCTAGGACTTCGAGTACTATATTGGATAGGTAAGGGAAGAGGGGGAAGACTTGTCTAGTCCTTGATTTTAGTGGGATTGCTTCAAGTTTCTCTCCATTTAGTTTGATGTTGGCTACTGGTTTTCTGTATATTGCTTTTTCTATGTTTAGGTATGGGCCTTGAATTCCTGATCTTTCCAAGTCTTTTAACATGAAGTGTTGTTGAATTTTGTCAAATGCTTTCTCAGCATTGAATAAGATCATCATGTGTTTTTTCCCCTATGAGTTTGTATACATAGTGGATTATGTTGATGGATTTCTCTTCAACCTCCCTTCTAACCCACTGACCAAAAGTAAAAGAAAAGGAAAGTTGATAGGAAAAGTGTGTTGTGGATATGTTTAGAAGTAGTTCCTTGGAGGGATTCCACTCTTTTATGCCAGAATTCCAGCAACAAAGTTCAATAGCAGTCAGCAAACTTGAATCAGTAGTGATGGCATGATCCAGCAGAAACAGCAAGGCTCTGTTGAATTGGCATGAATCAGTGGAAGCAGCTAAAATCAGTTGACATACCATGAAATGGTCTGTGTTGCATTTCTTTCTATGAAGTTGAGACCAGCAAAGTGTTGCAGGGTGTAGCAATGGAACGGCATCCTCTCACTGTGTGTGGGATTCCATTTATATTCTTTATAAGCAACACATATCCTCTCACAGGACAGCTTCAAGAAAAAAACATCACGAGACAAAACTGAGTTGTTAAGAAACTAGAAATTTCCACTTCACAAATAAGAAATGCTGAGATGAGACAAATGTCCACAGGAGGTGGACTTTACCTATTCCGTACCTTGAAAAGACACATACAAGTAACAATACACACACTGAGCCAGGTTGAACTTACATATACACACACACATACACACATATCTACCTCTGTCTGTGCATGTATATTTACATTTGCATATATATGCAAATATATATATACATATATTTTGCATATGCACATATATCTAACATAATTTGTAATTATAGGTGCTATTCACTTACTTTTATTAATAAAAATTTACAAATATCAAATGTACAACCTTTTCCTAATTTTATGTGAGCAAACATTAGAAGTTATTACCGTGAATGTGTCTCAGCAATACTGGGAAAAACAGCTTTACTGTTTATCAGCATTTGGCTGATAAATATATGTCAAGCATGTATGCTGTATGTAGTCTCATTACCACTGAATTGTTTCAGTATATATACATAGTATTCAGTATTTTCATTGTTAATTAAAGTTGATAAAAGGGAAAGGACACATATGCAAGTACTCACAGCACAGGGAAACCTCTTGGTCCTCCAGAGCTCATTGTTTTCTGAACCTGTGCTAGTCTACGACACAGCCATCTGTTTTCATTGAGATATACCTACAACTGACAGTGGACATTTAAAATTAATATTTATGTCCTATAGAAATGTGATAAACTTATCTATATTCCAATTAATAATAAAATCCACATGCTCATGGGATTTTAAAATTTATTTTCTAATTAAAATGGTTGCAGAGGCGATTGACAAGTTGAAACATAAGCAAATATTATTTCTTCAGCATAACTTATTTATGGATCATGAGTCTAAAGTACTCTTATATATAATTATTTGGTCTTTTGTATGTGTAGACAGTTATTGTTCATAGAGTAATTATTGTTAGCTTTAAAATAACAATTATAGTTATTTAGCCAATACATACTTAAACACATGCAATCTGTATTTTGATTACAATTGGCATCTCTGATACAGACAAAATGGAAATGTGTCTTGGTTTATATTATAGATATAGTATGTTATATTATAGATATTCACTAACCCATTAATCAATACGTAGATACCCACTAATCTTTTATTTTACTAGGCAATCTGGAAGTCAATTGAAGGTGATTTAGTAGATGGTATGTAGTGTAGCCATAAGTCATGACAATGAGTTTCTACCCCTTATGGTTGACAGTGATGGAGCAAATTTCATGGCTCTGTGTATATAATGAGGTAAGTTAATATATTTTGAGAAAAAAAATAGTATTGCTAGTTGATAGCATCCAAGAACACAGAGCAAGAGCTACAGAAGAAGTGTATGTTGGAAGTAAATGAGAGCTTCGTTATGGAACTCCTGCCTCATCAAATGCTCTACAGTGGTTTCCCCTTAGTTTGAGGAAATCTCATCAGCTGGGAATTACACTTGTGGTGCAACACCAGAACAATGAAGCCATCCCATCAAGTAAAGACAGAGTTATTTCCTTTTTTTGAATCTCTGCTTTGGTATGAAAATACTATGGTGTCAATATACACACCTATGTTTATATATCTACTGTTTTTAATAGCTAGCAGACAGAACCATCCTAGGTGACAAGAGATGGCCAGTAGAGACTGTATGCCCCATCGTGAGGAGACCTCATTAGGATCACCTTCATATATATTTAAGATGTTTCTGCTATTCTAGGTTTCTGTATCATTCCTCCAATGCCTCTGAATTCCAGCTGTCTTTCCCCACGTTCTCTTCCTGTACCGATGTCTCCTTTTCTTCCTCACCTAATCTTACCACTCCTGTCTCCTCACCCCAGCCCACACATAAAATCTATTCTATTTCCCCTTCCTAGGGTAATCCATGTGTCCTCCCTAGATGCCTCAATTCCTAACTTCATTAGATTAAAGTATTGTAGCTTAGTTATTTCATCATTTAGTAAGCCTTTCGATCCACAGAGTAATCTGATATAACTGAAGGTAAGTAGAGAAAAACCAAAAACGGTACAAACTCATGAGATTGTTAAACCTTCATCATATAAACAAACCACTCAGCAGTACAGCTTCGATTCCTGTCCCTGCAGTCCTTTATCACAAATAAAAACAAACTCACTTTCCTGGTGGTGTTCTATTATTATAGTATGAACAAGGGTTTTGGTGTCTTTTATCATTGCAACTGAAATGTATATTCAATTCTATTGCACAGGTGATGTGTGGCAGAATCTCTAACAGGCCACCATGTCATCAAGAAGCATTGGTTCCTTCAACACAGAAAGACAGTTTTCGATTAGCTGCTATTTATAACTAGATTATTACAAAGTAAAGCTACACGTTCTGCCTGCTGCGCACTCTCTGTTTCCATCAAGAGTGGAGAAGACAGAGAAGTCCTAGGTTAATATAACAAACTCTATAAATGTAAACATAAAAAGCACTTTTTTAAAATAAAACTGTATCATATCAGGAATTTGTCACCACAACGGAGCATGAATGAAGAGATAGTTCTGTATAAAGAAGGCAATGAGTCAAGCACTGTGCTTACTTGACTCTAGAGAAGAGAAAAATTGGACTTCTGTGGAATTTATTTAGAAGTTGTTTCTATAAACAGCCCTCTGATGTCCACGTTTTAACTTTGGAATATAATTATTCCTTTGATATCAGATGGAATAAAGAACTGAAGAATAGATTCCAGAAATGTCTGCAGCCACTGGAAATGTATAACAAATAAGAATGGCAACTGTTAAATTGTGGAGAAATAAAGAAACTTTTTGTCAGGATTATATTAATGGTACTGGGTCCTAGGACCACTTATATACTGATTAAAAACCTCTACCAGTTAAGTATAGATTTACATTTTACTTAGTATATTTGACATCTATGCTTTTAATAATTGTGGTTACTGTGGTGAGAATTATTTAACTGCAATATTAGTTGATATGATAGACACAAGAGATGGCTCTGAAATTTAAGAACATTTTCCTATCTACATAATTCTCTGGTCTTGCCCTAGAATCTAGAGTGGAAAACCACCCACCTGAGATCTTTACAAGAACTTTAACCAGTGTATATTGCATGTGTCACAGGTTACTACTTTTAAAAAGCTGAAGAAAAGTCCTCATCTCATTGGATAATTCAAGTGCTGGACTTTTTCAGGAGGAGTTTCAGTTTTTTATATAAGTCATTACAAGAAAATTATTTGGAGCTTGTTTGTGAAATACAATGAGAGAAAATCTGTGAAAGAATGTTCCTTGCTTTGCTTACTGGGGAGGGAGGCTGGTAGTGAATTTTCCCGAGGAAAGAAAGAGTTGACCTCTGTCTGTGTGAGCCTTATAATCATGTACACAAACAGACTCTCAATAAATAAACTAATGGTGTTCTCTAGGTGGAGAAATATTTACCTATTGGAAACTCATAACTAATGAGACTATTCAATCTTGATTTACAGTTAATACAGTAAATGAGTCCAAAATCTACATTTTTAGGGGGATTGGATTAGGCTCAGTGGAAAAAGTACTTGCTCCACAAGCTTGAGAACTTGAGGTAAGACCCCTAGCACCCACATGACCATCCATACTATACAGTATGAACTTGCAGCCCCATCACTGGAAAATGAAAACAGCAGACTGTGAGGACACCTGGCAAGAGCCTTTAGTAGAAATGCATATACCACTCATAAAACACACAGACACACAGACACAGACACAGACACAGACACAGACACACACACACACACACACACATACAGGGTGGGGGATAAAAGCACTGTGTGTTTATGATGAGGTAATCATAGAGCATGTCACAAAAGCATTTTAAAATGGGAATTCAAGCTGGTATTTAAAAGAACATAATTCATAAGTTTCCTGACATCTGAGATGTTTTCCCTGTTCAGTGATTTTTCTGTTTCTAGGTCAGCAGCTCTATGTATGCTCATATGTGGAGGAAGAGCCTAGATAGCTCAGCTTATGTTATTAATTTATAGTTAATAAATAGTTATTTTATGTCCATGATGCCCAAATATTTCTTGAAATTATATATGTGAAGGGAGTTAATTTGGATGAACAAAGATCAAATGTCTTTGATGATTTTGATAACTATTTTTTTCTGAGAAGTTTGGCTTTAGTAACCAACTTTTCCTTTTCAGCTGTACCATATGTCTCTGTACTTTTGACTAGCTGTTTCCTCAGCAGAGTCAAGTGTCCAGCCATAGCCTGACTGCATCCTGAAAAAGACAAATTAAGGAAGTCTTGTTACACAGACGAATCACTAGGCCTCTTTGTTTGCTTGTTTGTTTGCTGATATGTTTATCGAACTCTCCCTTCAAGTTTCAGGGATCCATGCAGAAGAGGAGATGTGGAGGATTATTAAAGCCAGAATTGGCAGATCACTCCAAGAAACAGAGTCTTCCAGATACAACAAGACTGATACACTGATGGATTCAGAGACACCGTGGTAGCACACGCAAGACATGCACAGGTTCAAAACAGACAAAATTCAACACTGAGAAGAGGAAGTGGACACAAAATGCCATATCTACCCAAGAAGAAATATATAATGGATACTTACTGGAAAATGAAAAGTCAAGTCTACCCAATGGCATGACAGTGTGAATACCAACCACACTCAAGGGCAAGCCCCATGACCAGTAATAGTAGAGCAATGCAGAATGGACGCCATAAAACATCCAGAGGAATGGACTTTATATTTTGTGTGTTTGTGTTTATATGAGAGCGTTTGTTTAGCTTTGATTTGGTATATTTCTATCATGTTGGTTTTTGTTTTAGTCTGTGGTAGTTTTCATTTTCCGTTTTCTTTCTTTTTTAAGAGAGAGAAGAGTGATGAAGTATGGTGTGTAGGGAAGTAGGATGATCTAAATACATATGACTTAGTTTATTTTCTCAAAATGTACATATCTGAACGTCTATGCCTGTATAGTATTTATCTCTATTTAAAATTTATCAGTAAGGTAATGTCATAATCATCATTTAAATTTTTTCCTTTTAATTAAGTTTTATTTTTTATTATTTAAAAGACTCCCCCCCTCTTTGTATGTGTGTGTTTGTCTGTCTGTCTGTCTGAATGTGCAATGTGAGTGGAGGTGCTTATATGGTTTAGGAAAGACCATTGATCCCTGAAACTGGAGTTCTAAGAGCATCTGTCCAAATATGGATGATAAGAACCAAACTTATCTTCAGCAGGAGCAGTTCAAGGTCTAATCCACTGAACGCTCTCTCTCCAGTCTATTAAAATGTAATTAGAAATTCCTCACTTTGTCATATTGTTCATTGATATGCTCTCATGTAATTTTCATTCATATATTTTAAACATAATAAGAATTCTCTATGGGAGATGTATAATGTCAGTAAATTTAATGTGTGAATTAAGTTATTCAATTTCTCAACACTGTATCCTATATTTGTCTGACAAAATACATATTTTAATACAATGTAATCCTATCTCTTCTGTTTGTTCAATAAATTATAGAAGTCTGCCTGATTCTATCTTCGTAAGCGCTATGACTAAAGTGCACATCACCACACCCAGCTTAGGCAAATTTGGGTGTATAGGGAAGAGGCAAGCCTTATGTAGATTTATTTGTGATACATTTTTGTTAACTTTTTTGAATTGCTTATGATCCTGGTGTAATTACACATGCTTCTAGAGACTAAGGGATCATCAGTATTCAAGGCCATCCTAGACAACATTGTGAGACTCCACCTCAAAAAGGACACAATGAAACATACTTGAATGTAGAACTATTAGAGTTTCCTATAACTTCCTTTACTTGCATTCTACACGATCCATGTACAGCTAGCTATACAGATCAATTCTCAGTAAACGTTCCTTATATTTTGAAGTAGTCTCCATTTGCCAGTTTAGAGCACAATAAAGTTTTATGATTGCCTCTCACTCTATCAGAAATAAAACATAAATAAAACCATGTTTACGATAATTCAGTCATTTCTGATTAGACTATAATGTGAATATTTATTCTGTTTTATCACTAAATAAGCAGATTTTCAGATGTATTAACATCAGAGTATCATCTGCTTTCTGGCTTAATAAGTATTTACTGTTATTCACACTTCAATTGTAAAGCTATATTTAAATAATGCCATTTTAACATACTGATAGAAGCAGATATTTTTTCTACCTAGATATAATAAGTGTTAAAAATTATAGTAGTAATTATTTTAATTTTGAATCACATTTGAATACATAGGAGAAATGTCACTTGCTCTTGTTCTATTATGAAAACAAGCAGCATTTGGTTATGTATGCTAATTTATTTGATGGCATATTAATATTCATAAGTGAAAGTAATGTGAATTGTTTATTGTGTGATTTTTGTATGATATGGTATAACTTTTATATTATTTTGATACATATATTAGAAACTTTCAAAATATTTTCTTTTAAGTGAGTCAGTGTACCCACTTGAGGGAACAGACACAGAGCCTTGTGAAAACCCTGCAATGCTTTAAAAAGTAATGACAACTTGGTCTGACCAACAAAAGTATCACCATCAGAATCTCAGTCTGCACAGATCTCCAACCTGAGTCTCCTCCCCAAGCCTTTGCAAGTCACAGTCACCTGAAATGACATAAAAGGTCACATACAAGAGAGAAGCCTCATGAATGTTATCAACGTGGTAAAGCCTTTACATGTCATAGTGCTTTACACATACACAAAAGAAATCACATGTACTGTGCCACGCAGGACCATATATCCAAATATTGGAGGGAAAGTGCTAGCCTCCCAGGAGTGTGGACAAGCCTGTGAGTAGGGGTAAGGCCAGCACCTCTGCTCAGAGGGACCTGCCCAGAACCCTCAGGAACCTACAAGCAGCCTGGGACAGGAGCCTTCCAGTTTTCATCTGTGGCCGGGGACATCAGTCTGTTCAACAGGGCTCCATAGCCAAATGGCACCAGAAGAAATCTAGTCTCCCAACTGTGTGAACAAACCTGTGAGTGGAGGTAATATAAGCTCCACTGCTCAGTGGGACCCACCTGGAACCCTCAGGACACATGGACTGAGGAGCAGCCTGGGACAGGAGCCTTCTGGTTTCCATCTGTGGTTGGAGACCTCTGTCTGTGCCACAGGGCTCCATAGCCAAATAGTGCAGGGAATCAGGTAGCTTCCCAGGAGTGGGGACAAGCCTGTGATCAGGGGTAAGGCCAGCACCTCTGCTCAGAGGGACCTACCCAGAACCCTAAGAACACAGGGGCAGAGGAGTGGCCTTCTGGTTTCCTTCTGTGGCCAGGGAGCTGATCCTGTGCCACAGGGTTCCATACTCAAATAGTGCCAGGAGAGAGCTGGTCTCCCAGGAGTGTCAACACACTTTCAAACACAGGAAGACCACCACTTCTCTTCATATTCCTTGATCAAGAGGGACCCTCCCAGAACCATCAGGACACCAGAACCAAGGAACAGCTGAGGACAGGATCCTTCAGGTTTCTGTCTGCATCCCAGAGCTGACCCTGTACTACAAAGCTCTCCAAACCCAAATTCTTCTCAGAAAAAGCTGGTCTCCAAGGAGTACTGATGCAAAGGCTTGCAAGAAGGACAAGTCACAGTCAGAGAGAGCAAGACCAGCTAACACCAGAGATAACCAGATGGCAAAAAGCAAGAGTGAGAATATAAGGAACAGAAACCAAGACAACTTAGCATTCTTAGAACCTAGTTCTTCCATCACAGCGAGTTCTGGATAACCCAACCCACCAGAAAAGCAAGACTCAAATTTAAAATCACTTCTCATGATGATGATGATAGAAGACTTTAAGAAGGAAATAAATAACTCTCTTAAAGAAAAAAAAAGTAGAATGAAGACTAGGTATTCACGTAAGGCTGGGTCCTTACATTGATGTGATGCACAGAAGCATGCCTAGGGCAGGACACAAGGAAGCCTCCCACATTACCAGACTTCCCAAAAGCACCAAAACCAAATAATCAGATCATAGCCATGACGAATGTCAAGAATAATTAAAGTCTTGTTGTAACTAGTTGTAAAATCAGGCTGGTGTCTCTGAATTAAATAAACAAAACAAAAATAGAAAAACTTGGGAATAAAATACCTAAATTTGATCCAGAAACTCTTGAATAATAGGAAAAATATCCAAAGTACTATAATTCACATATTAAATGACTACCCTAAATCCAACAAGGATTAGTTGGATTTATTGTTTTTTTTTTTTTTGTTTTGTTTTTTTTTT
>JAPYYD010005563.1:0-11999 GCA_028551405.1 Uromys caudimaculatus | reverse complement strand
AAAAGAATTAAAGACAGCAGTGACACTTTATGGATCAGTAGTCCCTTTCACCTTATCTATAATTGAAACCTTGAGTGACCATTGGCTCACCCCCAATGATTGGTATCTTCTGGCCCATGCCACCCTGTCAGGGGGCAATTACATGTTGTGGAAAACTGACTTTGCTGAAAATTTTTTGCTGAAATACAGAAAAAGCAATCCTTCCCAACTATCTGGGGAAGGAAAATGAATGTAAACTGTTTCAGAGCTCTCCTAGGGACAGGAGAAGGTCGGGAGATGTCCTGCCTCCTCTCTGGCTCCTACAGGAGAAATGCTAGTTCTAGTTCTGGGCCTTTTAGGTAGGATATCTGAATCCCTTTGGGACACCTAATTTTCTTTCCTCTCTGCATATTGTATGTTCTTGGTGCACCAATTTGTCCATGTCTGTCAGCTTATGTTTGTATTTTTGTTTCATTGCTTAAATGTTGTTCTGTGTTTCATGTTCAAAAAAAATGTTTTAAAAAGTTGTTAGGAGATATTAATTGGCTCATCTTAAGCTTACCACAGGAGAACTTAAACTTCTGTTGGATATTCTCAAGGGAGATACAAATCCTAATTCCCCTCAACAATTAACTGATGTGGGATTAATAGTTTTATAGAAAGTAGAGGAAGCTATTAGCCAATAATAGATATATTAATAGACTATTATCAATTGTTGGCTATTTGCATTATTGCTACTCATGTGCCCACAGCAGTTCTTTGACAAAAGAGACCACTAATGTAGATTTATCTTTCTTCATCTCCAAGTAAAGTTTTAACACCCTATTATGAAGCTGTTGCTGTGTTAATACAGAATTATAGAATAGAATTAAAAAATATATTTTGGGAAAGAACCTGATGAAATATATATTCCTTATTCCAAACAGCAATTAAATTGGTTATTACAAAATACTGATACTTGGGCTATTCATGTACAAACTTTTCAGGGAAAATTGATAATCATTATCCAAAAGATAAGTTGTTGCAATTTGCCTTTATGCATGCTTTTGTATTTCCCATAGGAAACACATTTACTGTATTTACAGATGGTTCATCTAATGGAAAGACAACATATGTGATTGGATCACATGTTCATTTTCTTGAGTTTCCCCCTGCTTCAACACAAGTAATTAAATTACATATTATAGCTGCTGTTTTTAAAATGCTAAAAAAATCAAGCTTTTAATTTATATATTGATAGCCAATATATAGCTTATGGTTTATAATTATTTTAAATAGTTCTTTTTTAGATATTGCTAATTTTTAAATTTTGCAATTATTTATGCAAATATAATTTAATTTGAAAGAATGTAGAGTTTTTTATTTTATAGGATATTTAAGAGCTTATACTAGATTGCCTGGAGCCCTTAGTGAGAGCAATGCCATAGTAGATTTGTATACCAAGAAGATTATAGGTCTTATATAAGAACAATTGGCCAAAAAATCTCATTCTTTACAACATCAAAATAGTAATAGCTTGAGACAATAATTTGGTATTTCTAGAAAATGCACATGTCAAATTGTAAAGACTTGTCCTAAATGTACTCACTTTCTATCTGTATCACATAATGGTGTTAATCCTCGAGGACTTAACCTAACCAATGATGGCAAATGAATGTTATTCATATTTTTGATTTTAGAAAATTAAAATATGTACATGTGATTATGTACATGTTAATTACATTATGGAATAACCAATCCCTTGGAGGTGAGTACATCAGTTTCAATGTTTATTGATTATGTAAATGTAATTGTACAATGATTATGTAAAATATATACATGTTAATCCTCGAGGACTTATACCTAACCAATGATGGCAAATGAATGTTATTCATATTTTTGATTTTAGAAAATTAAAATATGTACATGTGATTACTGACACCTTTTCAGGCTTTCTAGTTACAACTGCTTTAACAGGAAAAGCAACTAAAAATGTAATTAGTCATTGCCTGCGTTGTTTTTCTATGCTTGGTCTTCCCAATCAGATTAAAACAGATAATGGAACTGGCTATTACAGTCATACATTTGAGATTTTCTGTTAATAATTTAATATTTCCATATTATTTGGATTCCTTGTAATTTTCAAGGACAAGGTATTGTAGAACTTAAAAATAATATCTTTATAAAATAAAAAAGGGGGAGTTGCCGGGCAGTGGTGGCGCACATCTTTAATCCCAGCACTTGGGAGGCAGAGGTAGGCGGATTTCTGAGTTCGAGGCCAGCCTGGTCTACAGAGTGAGTTCCAGGACAACCAGGGCTACACAGAGAAAACCTGTCTCGAAAAACCAAAAAAGACCAAAAATTTGTCTGATCTAAATAAGTAAATGTGTAGCTACTTCATTTTTGTTTCGGACTGGTTTTAAAAGTATAAATATGTTCTGCATGTCTTGATTATCGATTATTGGCTTATAAGTTATTGGGTATGATTAAAAATTTGTAACTTTGGTAACAGAAAGTTGGCTTAAAACTGGTAACTCAGGGTTGGAGTCATTCTAGACAGCAACATGTGGCATGAGCCAACCCAGGGAAACAGGTCTCTAAAGATACATTTAAATTGGGTAATATTTTATGTAATTCTTATCCTAGAAACCAGACTTATAAAAGATGGGATTTAGGGCAGTGTCTCTTTGGTGAGATATTAGAGGCTGTACCGTCATGTGGTCATGTGCATGAATTGGCAACCAAAACTTTGTAGCATGGGGGTGAATCACTTGACTTTGGAGAGACTAGATTGTTTGTTGAAGGTTGAGTTTTGTTTTCCAAAGTTATGGTTGTGTTCTGGTGTTGCAAGGGAAACTTAAAAATTAAAGTTAAACTGCCAGTGTTCCATTGGCTGCAGTTGCAGTTCGATCATAGCCTCAGGAGTTTTTAACTCACCCGTATTTGTAATTAAGAAAATTCAAGCAAGTGGAGATGATTACAAGAGTGATGGGGGAGTTGAAATCAGCTGTAGCACAGTACAGGCCTGCTGCCCCCTTTTACACAGGCATTATTGGATACAGTGGTAGAAGCAAATTTAAATCCCCCCCCCCCCATATTGGAATGGGGATCTCAGTGGGCATTTATGTGGGATCAAACAAGGCTATGAAGACAGAAATTGGACCCTCATACAATCAGGGTCTGGCTATGGCTGCTGCCTTGCAGGGGACTAATTTACATTTACATTTACATTTGAGTTAATGCAAAGCTCAGAGCAGCCTCAACAGAGGCTTGTGGCATTCCTTTTATCTTGACTAGCCCCTAGAAAGGTGCTTGCTCTTTCCTCGGGAAGGAGGGGTCAGCCTCAGACCCTGAGGCACACTCACAGCAGGTGGCTTATCCAGGTGTTATAGATAATTATGGCTGCTTTCCCTATGGCATTAACAAAAGACTTGTTCAACTTGTTTTAGTTCCCTTAAGAGTGAGAGAGGACAAGATGGCTTTGGTTCCTCTGATGTGTACTCAGTTCAATCTATTACTAATAAGAGATCTTACCTTAAATGAATAATTGAAGAAAGGTTTGAAGGATTAATAGACATTGAAACTGATGTACTCACCTCCAAGGGATTGGTTATTCCATTAATCCAAAACAAAGTTCAAAATTAAGATTTATGAAAGGTTAATGAGGCTATGGAACTTATGAAGGCATTAGAACCTGGCTTGCCTACTCTAGCTGCTATTCCAGGAAATGCATATAGAATTATTATGGATTTGGAAGATTGTTTTTCTACTGTCCCTTTGTATCCTAATGATTGTAAAGGGTTTGCTATTAGTGAGTTTGTAATTTTGAAGAGCCCATGAAGTGATATCATTGGAAAATTTTGCCTCAAGGAATGGCTAAAAGCCTTACATTATGTAAAAAAAATTTTCTGTCACTGCTTCAATACAAGATGCTAGGACTTTGAATGTTTCCGTGTATATTATTCATTATGGAGGGTATTTTAGTGGCTGATTCCCTCTGAAGAAGTTTTACTACAAGCCTGTGCTCTTGTACAATGAGCTTTAAAATTTTGGAGTGGTCATTGCTCCAGAAAAGATTCAAAGGCAGTGTCCTTTTCAATATTTGGGGCCTCAGTTATATCCTAAACAAATTGTGGCACAGAAAATTCAAATAAGACAAGATAATTTACTTACTTCAAATTAATTTCAGAGATTGTTAGGAGATATTAATTGGCTAAGAGCTCACCTTAAGCTCACCACAGGAGAACTTAAGCTTCTGTTTGATAACAAGGGGTATGCAAATCCTAATTCCCCTGTACAGTTAACTGATGAGAGACAAATAGCTTTGCAGAAAGAAGAAGAAGCTATTGTTCAACAACAGATACATTATCTAAAATATAGATTAATTGGTGGCTATTTGCGTTATCGCTACTCATGTGCCCACAGCAGTTCTTTGGCAAAAGGGACCGTTAACATAGATTCATCCTTCTTCATCTCCAAGTAAAGTTTTAACACCCTATTATGAAGCTGTTGCTGTTGTAATACAGAATTATAGAATAGAATCAAGAAAATACTTTGGGAAAGAACCTAATGAAATATTTATTCCTTATTCCAAACAGCAATTAAATTGGTTATTATAAAATACTGATATTTGGCCTATTGCATGTACAAACTTTTCAGGGAAAATTGATAACCATTATCCAAAAGATAAGTTGTTGCAATTTGCCTCTATGCATGCTTTTGTATTTCCCGTAAATTTACGCATGCAGCCCATTGGAAATGCACTTACTGTATTTACAGATGGCTCATCTAATGGGAAGGCAGCACATGTGATTGGATCACATGTTCATTCTCTTGAGTTTCCCCTGCTTCAGCACAAGTAATTGAACTACACGCTGTAGCTACTGTTTTTTTGTTTTTTTTTGTTTTTTTTGTTTGTTTTTGTTTTTTTGTTTTTTGAGACAGAGTTTCTCTGTGTACCCCCCCTGGCTGTCCTGGAACTCACTCTGTAGACTCAGAAATCCACCTGCCTCTGCGTCCCAAGTGCTGGGATTAAAGGTGTGCACCACCACTACCCAGCAAAACTGCTGTTTTTGAAATGCTAAAAAAGCAAGCTTTTAATTTATATACTGATAGCTGATATATAGCTCATGGTTTACAATTACTTGAAACTGTTCCTTTTTTAGATACTACTAATTCTCAAATTTTGTATTTATTTATGCAAATACAACTCAGTTTAAGAGAATGTACAGTTCCTTATATTGTAGGACATTTAAGAGCTCATACTGGGTTGCCCGGACCCTTTAGTGAGGGCAATGCCACAGCAGATTTGTATACCAAGAAGGTTATAGGCCTTACACAGGAACAATTGGCCAAACAATCTCACTCTTTACATCATCAAAACAGTAATAGTTTGAGACAATAATTTGGTATTTCTAGAAAATGTGCATGTCAAATTGTAAAGACTTGTTCTGAATGTTCTCAGTTTCTACCTGTACCACATAATGGTGTTAATCCTCAAGGACTTATATCTAACCAATTATAGCAAATAGATGTTACTTGTATTTCTGATTTTGGAAAATTAAAACATGTACATGTGACTACTGACACCTTTTCAGGCTTTCTAGTTGCAGCTGCTTTAACAGGAAAAGCAACTAAAAATATAATTAGTCATTGCCTACATTGTTTTTCTATGCTTGGTGTTCCCAATAAGATTAAAACAGATAATGGAACTGGCTATTACAGTCATGCATTTGAGACTTTCTGTCAACAATTTAATATTTCCATATTATTTGGATTCCTTGTAATTCTCAAGGACAAGATATTGTGGAACTTAAAAATAATATCTTCATAAAATAAAAAAGGGGGAGTTATATCCCTGTATACCACAAAATTATTTAAATCATGCTTTTTATTTTAAATTCTTAAAATTTGGATGCCAAGGAACTCTCTGCTGAGTGTCTATGGCACCCTACAACTAGGCATACTTATGCCTAGGTGAAATGGAAGGATCCACTTACAGGCATATGGCATGATCCAGATCAGGTATTTAATATGGGGAAGAGGGCATGTTTGTGTTTTTTCTATACAGGATGCTAAAGGAGCATGCCAGCTGCCAGAGCGATTGGTGAGACATGCTGATGCTGAGACAAAGAATGATGCTGACCGTGAGCTTGCTGAGTGCCCTGACAATGATGACAGAAAAGCTGTATTGGACATCTGTTCCTGACCTACCTTTGCTTGCCTATATCCCAGATTGGACAAGCTGCCTTGCCTCAAGGTTTTAGACCTTGTGGGAGAGAACATGGAGACTGTGGAATCTGCTTCAAAAAATTAGTCAAAAAGAGAAGTTATAATGACTTTTCTCTTTCCTTTAATGAGACCAGTTTTTTGACTCAATCAGGAATGGTATAAAAATCAATCCAATATTGGAAATGACAGTCTTCATTGGGAAGGCTGGTTCTGGACATTTTCAGAGACATAGTTGGAAGTTAGCTGCAGTTCTCTATGATGTTAGCAAGAGATAAAGTTGGGACAGGATCTGGACTTGAACAAGTGTTAGTGCATGTGTTAAGGCTCCTAATCTTTTATTAATTGGTCATGTTAAAATTTTCTTTCTTCTACAGTAATGTAAGTTGTATTGATTGTTCACTTTCTAATTGTGTCAGAGCGTTGAAATCTGGCATGTCTGTTATGGTGGTCTCTCAACTAGCTTTTGTTTTATTGCCTGTGAGTTTTACAGGACCTTGGTATTCTGAAAAAGGCTTGCAAGTACTGGAAGAAATAAGTCAGACTTTAAGCAGGAACAAGAGGGTAGTGGGCTTGATTATCACTGATATAGTGTCCCGACCCACAGGACCTAGTTATTCGCGGTTTCGAGGGGAATCCCAACCTTTAATAGAAATGGGCGAGAGAAAGAAAGGAGCGAGACCAAGCAGATTCTTGTCAAGGTCTACTTTATTTCTGGCAAGCTGCCGCTTATAAAACATTAGCAAAAGGAGGAAGAAAAGAATCAAAAAAGGAAGAAAAAATGAGGAAGCTGGGGCAAGGGATTAGGGCGTGGAAACCGCCCTCCCAACCTCCGCTATCGGCACATTCCTTGGTGGGCTACTTCTGAGGAAAACACTTCCTGGTATTGAAGCAATCTCTGGGGACCAAAAAACTACACAATAAGTGAGGCCTGAAGCTAAGCTTGTGCTCCCAATGGCTCCCAACAATATAGTAGCTTTAATTACATTAATAGCTAGCACAACTGCTTCTACAATTGCTTTGACAGCTACTTTTGCTAATCGCTTAGCAAAAAATGTTACTAATGTTCTGAGTATTCAAGAGGATTTAGATTGGCATTTAGAACAACAGATTGACTCCCTGCATCCAAACCTCTACAAGTTCATTATCATAGACTTGATTTGACTGATAGAGGCCTGACTGAACCCTACAATGACATGTCTCCTTTGGGAGCTGCATAAAACTCAGATTTATGCATGCCTGCCTTGGCGTTGGGCACCAGAAGAGGTGCAAGGCAAAGCACTGCAAGGGGAGGATCATATATTCTGCTTCTGAGTCCCCTGTGAAGCCAACCTGATTGCATAGAGGTTGGTGTGCAGAGGTGTCACTTAACCATTGTTACAGTGGAGACCTTGGCCCTCTCCTCCTCAAAAAGACACCACTTAAGACAATTGCCGAAGCCAGGCAGTGGTGGTGCATGCCTTTAATCCTAGCACTTGGGAGGCAGAGGCAGGCGGATTTCTGAGTTCGAGGCCAGCCTGGTCTACAGAATGAGTTCCAGGATAGCCAGGGCTACACAGAGAAACCCTGTCTCAAAACAAAACAAAAAAAGACAATTGCCAAAGAAGCGATTAGGAGGATCAGGTCAGTACTTCCCCTCTCTGGTAAAAGCCCAGCCATCTTTTAGACAGACCCTTGCTCATTCGCTAACCTCCACATGGAGCAAAAAAATAAATAAAAAAGGAGGAGATGCCGGGAACCAACAAAGTTAGGATTTTTCTTATTAACCTAGGTATTGCCATTTTGTATTAGAGTTAGACTTGGAGTGATTGTAGGCCTAAGTCTCTGCTCCTGAGAAGTAACTAAAGGCTTCCCAGAGACCAGGCATCTCCGTTATGGTTGAGCAATTAAGCCGTAAAGATATTTCACCGGGCACATTCCTTATGGTTGAGCAATTAAACAATAAAGATATATGGCCAGGTGTTAAGCAGTAAAGATAGTTGCTATGACAATGTATCCTATCTGTGCAAGGAATTGCATTTACAGAAGACTCTTGGAATTTCCTCCCACCCCTGCTGCCTCCCTGCTCTCTATTATATAAACTATGTATAGAACATAGGCCATTCAGAGTTTGATCAGAATACAGACTTGCTCTCATTTTTCATGTCTCTTGTCCTTCATTGGTCAGTCCTCTCCTTAGGTCCACATTGATGACCCCTTGGGCCTGGGCATCTGAGATTGGAGAAAGGGCAGTCCACCCTGGTACCTCAAGTCATTGCAATGGATCCTGATCTTTTAAGAAAAGATTATTCCTTTTATTGAACTAAAATTTTATATCTCCTGATCCACCTCTTCCCAACTAGGCTCTGACAACTACCATTCTGTTCCCTGTTTCTGTTTGACTTTTGTAGATTTTGCACTGCTATAGTTTTACTGACAGTCTCTCCTACAAATAAGCATCCACATTTGTCTTAGTTAGGATTTCTATTGCTGTGATGAAACGCTATGACCAAAAAGCAAATTGGTGAGGAAAGGGCTTATTCAGCTAACACTTCCATATTGCTGTTCATTGCCAGAGAAAGTCAGGACAGGAATTCAAACAGAGTAGGAACCTGGACATGAGAACTGATGCAGAGGCCATGGAGGGGTGCTGTCTACTGCCTTGTTTCCCATGGCTTACTCAGCCTGCTTTCTTATAGAATTCAGGACTACCAGGCCAGGGATGGCACCACCCACTATGTGTTGGGCCCTCACCCATTGATTACTAATTGAGAAAATGCCTTAGCTGGATCTCATGGAGACATTTCCTCAACTGAGGCTTCTTCCTCTCTGATGACATGTTTGTGTCAAGTTAACACAAAGCCAACCAGTATAATACTTAATCCCTAATGCAACAGTATTAAGACAGTTTTAAGTGGTATTAAGTAGTATTAAGCTTTTGAGATCATGCATCTAGTGTCCTTATCAAAGGGTCTGGAGTTGAAGGAGTGCTGTATTCCTTCATAGGAAGACCAGCCTTTCTCCTTTCCTAAGCTTTCAGTAAGCCTGCAAGGTGACTTGCTGTCAATCCTGACAGTCTGAGTTCAGTCCCCAGGACGCATATTGTAGAAGGAGAAAACAGACTTTTGAAACTTGCCCTACATGTACATGTGAACACACAAAAAAACCTGTATGTAATAATGATGATGATGGTGGCGGTGGGACTGGTGGTGGTGTGGTGGTGGTGGTGGTCGTGGTGGTGGTGATGATGAGAGATCCATAGGTTTCAGCGACAAGGCATCACCTTGGAGGAAGAGACTTGGCTCTGCCCAGACAGCAGTTTGATCTTGGACTTCCTACTTCTGGAACTATAGAAAACAAAGGCTCAGTCGGGCAGTGGTGGTGCATGCCTTTAATCCCAGCACTTGGGAGGCAAAGGCAAGTGGATTTCTGAGTTCAAGGCCAGCCTGGTCTACAGAGTGAGTTCCAGGACAGCCAGGGCTACACAGAGAAATCCTGTCTCGAAAAACCAAAAAAAAAAAAAAAAAAAAAAAAAAAGGCTTTTTTATTAATAAATTACCCAGTATCAGACTTCCTAATAATGTCACAAAAATGAAATCCACCAGGAAATGGATCACATGTAATATACATGAGATCATGCAGTATTTATCTTTCTGTAGAAATGTAGTTTATTTCACTCAACAGTATTTATTCTCCAGGGCCAAAATGACAGAATTTCTTTTTGCTTAAAATGATGAATAGTAATTCTGTTGTATATATAAATCACATTTTCTTTTTCCATTGTCATAGTGGACCCTTTCTTTATTCTATACCTTGGCTAAGAGATTAACTCTGCAATTACCATGAGAGTGTGTGTGTGTGTGTGTGTGTGTGTGTGTGTGTGTGTGTGTGTGTGTGTAGCTGATCTGAAGTCTGTTCATGAGACTATCCCTTGAATGAGAAAAGGCAGGCATTTGATGCTGAGTTACTAAGACTGAACTTTAGAAATGTAAGAAGAAATGAATGTTTAGAAAAGTTAATCAGGCCTTGATATCTTCTGTTTAATCTGCTTTTCTTCCTCTATATTTATGGCTTGAACCTAGATCCTTGAGAATTTTGGGCAAGCACCTAGCACTTTTCACTTTTTGTTTCAAAGACTGAATCTCCCTAAATTGCCCAGACTGACCTTGAAGCCTCTGTATAATCCAGATGAACTTCAAACTTGCAGTCCTCTAGTATCAGCCTCCAAACTGCTGGAGGTTTGCCCAGCTGAACCTGACACCATTCTTCCAATAGAATCTGTATTAGTTTGGATGTCTGAATTCACATTTGTTTGTTTAAAAAGAAATCACTTTACATAATTATTTTATACTACAAACCTAGTTGATATTTTACAAGAAATGTTTATGTGACAAGATACAAGTTTTAATTACCTATGGCTGGTCGACTTCACCTGAAAATTTTCTTGTTTGTTTGTCTATTAGTTTTGGCTTTTTGAAATAGTGTCTCACTATGTTGCTCTGACTTTCCTGGAAGCCACTATGTGCCCCAGCCCGTGGGGTCATCAGTGTGGACCTAAGGAGGGGACTGATGAATGAATGACAAGAGACATGAGAATGAGAGCAAGTCTGTATTCTGATCAAGCTCTGAATGGCTTTGTTCTGTACAAGTTTATATAATGAAGGGTAGGGAGGCAGCAGGGATGGGAGAGAATTCCACGAAGCAGTACAACCTAATGTAAATGAAATTCCTTGAACAGATAAGATACATTGTCATAGCAACTATCTTTACTGCTTAACTGCTGGCCATTACTGTTTAATGGACCATATATCTTTACTGTTTAATTGCTCATCCATAAGGAATGTGCCTGGTTTCTGGGAGGCCTTCAGTTACTTCTCAGGAGCAGGGACTTAGGCCTATAATCACTCCAAGCCTAACTCTAATACAAAATGGCATTACCTAGGTTAATAAGAAAAATCCTACCGGGCAGTGGTGGTGTACGCCTTTAATCCCAGCACTTGGGAGGCAGAGGCAGGTGGATTTCTGAGTTTAAGACCAGCCTGGTCTACAGAGTGAGTTCCAGGACAGCCAGGGCTACACAGAGAAACCCCGTCTCGAAAAACCAAAAAATAAAGAAAAGAAAAGAAAGAAAGAAAGAAAGAAAGAAAGAAAGAAAGAAAGAAAGAAAGAAAGAAAGAAAGAAAGAAAGAAAGAAAGAAAGATCCTAACTCTGTTGGTTCCCGGCAACTATGTAGACCAAATTGCCTCTAATTCACAGAAATCCACCTGTCTCTACCTCTCAAGTGCTAACATTAAAGGCGTGTACTATCAATCCTGGCCTCACCTGAAGTTCTCAATCTTTAGAATAGTCTATTGAGTGTCCAATAGAGACAAGCAAGGGCCAGGCTGAGATATCAGATGAGGGTGTGGTGAAAGACCTCTGAGCTGGGGAGACCCTCGCTTAAGTCTCGGGATGGCGCAACCCCCCAAGAACTCATGAAAGACCGTCCTTGCTGCAATCACACGAGGTTTATTGGGGGACCAGTGCACTGGGGTCGAGCTCTAACCCACACAGGGGCAGAGGAGTCCGACCCG
Organism: Uromys caudimaculatus; assembly: GCA_028551405.1. Lineage (NCBI taxonomy): Eukaryota > Metazoa > Chordata > Mammalia > Rodentia > Muridae > Uromys > Uromys caudimaculatus. Next base: position 260 of record JAPYYD010005563.1, on the reverse strand, counting down.
AGCAGCTGAAGTCAGGGGTATTTAAAGGAAAAAAACACAAAGCAAGGGGTGGGGAACAGAAAGAATTTGCGTTATGGGCAAGTACAGAATGTCACAAGGCAGTTGCACATTTTTGTGGTTAGCTAGTTCCTGAAACATTGTGCCTCTGGCCCTGGGGCCAGGCCAAGGTCACCCGTTTCTTAGGGAAAAGAATGCAGCTGGGTGGGGTTTGGTCAAGCAGGCAATTTCAGTCCTATTTCTGTTTCTGGCTCCAAGTGTGC
>JAPYYD010005562.1:0-11999 GCA_028551405.1 Uromys caudimaculatus | reverse complement strand
ATTTCTGTATGGCATTTTTAATATTATTACATGCTATAGCAATCTTTCTTTGGGTGAACTACTGTTATGTTCCATGAGTGCTTGCATGTCCAAGGAATTTGTGTGTCTGTTCTATTTCTTCTCTTTTAATTTCTGTTTGTGTGTGTGTGTATGTGGAGGGGATTTGCCTAGTCCACTTTCTTTTGATCTTGAGATTTGTGGGACCTATATGCTCCGTTTGGTATTGTGCTTTGAGTTTCAGTGCTAAGCTTGCTAGTCTGTCTGCCTCATTGTTAATGCTTGGTTTGTAGAACATCCTTATTTTGATGAGCATCTACATGGTATACCTTTATTTTGATGTTTTTTCCAATTTGTGCTATTTCTGCCCAGGCTTCTTATGACCATAGGTCTTTTCCATTGATTTTCCTATCTGTTCATCTCCATTTTTCTTGACAAAATTGCTATACCATTGGCCACACACCAAAGTCTGTGAAAAGGTACATATCCTTTCCATCTTTAAGGGACTCTCTTGCTGCCAATAAGGCTGCTATCATTTCCACATGCTGAGCCAATTTGCTCTTTCCTTCTTCTGTTATTGCCATTCTGTCTTCCGGCCTGAAAGCTGCTGCTTTCCAGCATACTACATTGTTTTTAGCGGTAGCTGAGCCAATAGTAAACCAGTCATTAACCAGTGAGGGGGATTATTGAACTGACCCCCATGATCCTATGGGTACCTGTTTCTGGGGATGGGAGGTGTTGAGTGGGATAGGTACCCGGCTTTCATTAATCAATGCCAGTATGTGCTCTGACACCATTGGTACCGTCCCCTGGGCAGTCAGATTTGCTCCTCGAAGGAACTCTGAGAAGTACCATTTCCATTGTAATACCTTTCCTTCCATGGGTAGCCCTGCTCATGCCTCTTCTGGTGCCTTTAACCATTCAGGAATGGGCATGGTGGATTGGCGGATCATCTTGAGATGCTGTGACACATGCAGAGTGCTTCACAATCAGTCCATATTGTTTTTTCAAAAAGTGAGTACTTGGCGTCTGATCAAGGGAAGCGTTTGCAATAGAATCCAATTGGTTTAATTTGTGGTTGCTTTACAAATAAATTACATATCTATATCCTTTTATAAATAGAATATCTATTATTACTGTATCATCTGTATTAATATAAATCAAATTGCTATATTGCTCTATACATTCTAGTATTGTTTTTACTGCCTCTTCCTGGGGTGGTCCCCAGGTGATGTCAGATGCTTTCTTTACTATACTATATATTGGTTGGAGTGACAACTGTAAATAAGGTATACGTTGTCTAGAATATCCAAATAGACCTATCAGGTGTTGTGTTTCTGTTTTGTTTTGTGGTCTAGGTAAATTTTTTTATTTAGTTAACTACTTCTGGTGGAACAGACGGTCCTCCACTGTACCAGTGTACTCGGAAGAATTTTACTTCCTCTGCTGGTCCTCTCACCTTGTTCTTATTGATGGTCCACTGTTCATTTGTTAAGTGTGCTATTAAGTCAGCTACTGCTTTCTGCAGTCTCTCTCTGCCATTTGCTATTAGCAGGAGATCATCTACATATGAGAATATTGTTACTTCTTGACGTGTTTGGAATGAATCCAATGCCCATCTTAATGCATTATGTGCTATGATTGGGCTATTCTTATATCCTCGTGGGACTCTGGTGAATTTATATTGTTTTCCTTCCCATGAGAATGTAGTAATTTCTCTGGAAGTAGGATGTAACGGAAAGTCAAAGAACAAGTCTGTTAAATCTATAGTAGCTAGCCATTTAGGTGCCACTTGTCTTATCCTTAAGAATATGTCCTCTACATCTGGTAATTGTCCTGGCATTTGTTCTGTGAGGTTGTTTATGTTCCTGTAGTCTACTGTGAATCTCCATTTGCCATTTGGTTTTTTAACTGGCCAAATGGGAGTATTGTAGTTAAAATGCTGTGTTGGTTCTATAATACCTTCTTTCAATAAGGTTTGTATTATCTCCTTTACCTCCTCCATTCTCCCTTTTATGGGGTTTTGTGGGGTGAAGGATGGTGGTATTTTGGGTATTTCTACTTGTGAGATTTTAATTGTTACCGATAGTATCTTTGGTAGTTGTTGGGCCCCATAAGACCAGATGACCTGGCTGAGACCTTCCCTGTGCTGATGTTTTGCAATTACATTCTGTGGTTTTACCTCCCCCAGCGGCTGTGCAGTTCCAGGCAGGGACCTTCCTTTGGCCCCCTGCCTTGTTTTTCCTGGTGCTTTTCCTTCCTGGGTAAATCTTACATATTGATTGAGTTTCAGTAAAGCTTTGGCATTCTCCTTGAACCAATAACCTGATTCTGCATTCTTTGTTAATCCCCCAGGCCTATGCCCAATACTTGGTACCCTGACAGCACCCATGCCATCAGGTATTCTCTTATAATTCAGAAATTTGGGGAATAATTTATGTATAGTAGGTATTTCTATTCTATTCTCTGGGGCACTGCATAAGGCAAAATCTAATTCATAATTTTTATCATATACCTGCAATATTAATTTGGTTATAGGGATTTTAACCTTGCCTCTAACTCCTTCTACTCCTATATAGCCTTAAATTTTTCCTGTATTCAAGATTTTTCATTCTTCTTGGGTATATACATTTATTTCGCTACTTGTGTCCAATAGCCATTTAACCACCTCAGTGGTGCCATAGGGATGCACAAATAGTAGTGCTATTCTGAGTTGCAGATATTACATCCCTGAGGTCTGAAGAGACGTCCATGTCCTCTTAGATTGTTTCTGAGTGGTAGCCTGTTCATTGGTCTTGCTTCTACATTCGGCCTATGGTTGCTATATCCTAGGTTCAGGGGTCCTCTGCCATTGGGCCCCCTCTGCCATTGGGCCCCGTCTGCCCTAAAAAAGCTCTACAAGCAGCTTGTCACAACAAGCTTCTGGTGGGATTCCATGGTTTGCTTGGTTCTGGTCTAATAGAGAAATTGGTGTTTGTTCTTGCAAATGGTCTTATGTTTTTAAGCCTTCTTATTCCACTATCTTTCTGCCCTTGATTGGTAGAGACACTACCTTCTCTGAGTCTAGCTCTTTGAATGATTTTAAGAAGTCTATGGCATCTGCCATGGTTTGACATCCTTGCAATGGTCCAGCTAGGGTCATTCTGAGATGCTGTGGAGCTCCTTTTAACAGGATTTTCCTAAACGGAGCCAACATTAGTGCTGCCAGAGGGGTGGAAACCTGGTTATAGCTGCAGTTATCCATTGGAGAAGTGGGTGCATAGCTCCTCGGGAGCTGTCCAAAACATGCTCTAGAGCATCGAACAGGGTGGGGTTTTCTACCATGTTTCTAATTTTGTGCATCTCTTTGTCTGAAAACATTATTGTATCTGCTCCTTTCTCCCAGTTTTACTATGTAGGATGCGTCCTTCATGCCCTTTTGGCCGTAATCTTTCCTTAGTTCATTTAGTTCCTGTGGGGTGTATGCTCTAGTTTCAAATATTACATCAGTGTGGCCAATCTTTCTGGTTTCCCTTAGCAGCGTTTAAAGTGGGAAGGACATTACGGGTATCAGTGTGACCGGTCCTGGCTCTAGGGCATTTTTGAAAGGATTGGAGTCCTTTCATTTCTTAGTAATGTTCATGGCTAACCTTTTGCCAATTAGTCTAGATCAACTATGGTCTTCATAAGTATGCTAGGTACTTCTTTTTGTGCTCCCCTCTCTATTAAAGGTTCCACCTGATGTGGTGCCATTAGTGGGATGCCAATCTTAATTTCTTTACACTTAGTCTTGTTCTTAACTATGTGGTTAGTATCTTGCCAAGTTCTTTCCTCCGAGTCGGAGGTTTCTCCATCCACTATTTTTACCTTTTTCATACCCTTAATGAGTCTTTCAATTCTACTCATTGAATTAGTTTATAGGCTATATGGTCCAGCACCTTCACTGTTTTCTTCTTCAGATATCAAATAAAATTATTTCTGGGTGGACTTTTTAGTAGATCGTTGAATAATTTATCCACTTGTCTCACTAGTCTCTTCTGTACCCACTCTCTCATCAGGTGGGGAGGCTTCTGCCTTCACCTTTCTGGCCTACTTCTGCACCAATCATCCGCTCTTCCTCAGACCTAAACCCCAGTTGGCTTGGTGGTGTCGTGGTGGGCTCCAGTCCTCAAGCTCTCTTTGTCTATGTTGAACCAGTTACCTGCTCTTCCTCAGACCTAGGTCTGAGCTGGCTCTGTGACATCCCTTCGACTCAAGAGAGGCAAGTGACTGGCAAGTGAGGGTCCTTAGACTAAGACTAGGACTATCTGAATTCTACCACCCAGAATATGGCCCAAAATTTGAACTGCAGCTGCTAAAGGGGGGCTGCAGTTTGCTTCCTCTTTAAAGACCAATCCTGCCAACTGTGATGGTTGAGGACAGAGGAGGGAAGGAAGCCTCAGACTGGGAGGTCAGGTTGCAATAATGTACTCGCTCATAAATTACAAGAAATAGTGAAATGGGATCGCATTCACTCCCACATTCATTCACTAACCTCTGGCCTGGTCCAATGACATGGTCACGGTCCTTCAAGTAAGGTTCGAGACCCGCCCTTCTACTTCTCTGTTTGTCTGTATCTCACTTCACTTCATCCTTATCACAGTCATACACACATTTCGAACATATGTTGTTTATGTAGTTTATATTGTTTGCATGTTATTCCTTTCACATAATCAGGGATTCTTCAGATTTTAGGGTGGCAGGGGAGGTAACAAGGGAAGTCATCTTTTAAACACAATTATTTTGTTAAACACGGTTGGCTCAGGCATAGGGGCAGAACCGCACAACTGGAAGGGGGAACTCTTCTGACCTGGGAAGTAACTTTATGGTGCTATCAGGAACTAGTGTGTGTTTACAGCTAGCCACAGATGTCTGTGGATGCTTAATTGCCCTCCTTTCCTGGCTCAAAGGACAGGCATTTTATCTCTCAAGGATGTTTGGTTTTCTGCTCTTCTGAAGGACAAGCACTAGCTGTGGTGTGAAGTGCTTGGCCGGTAAGTGCTTGGCCATCTATCAGCAAGAGTGCCAGTCTTGGTGACATTGGGACTGAGGGGTGCTGTTGTTCTTCTGTCCTTAAGCTAGTCTTTGTTGCTCATGGTGTGTGGGGGTATTAGGGAGTGTCATTGTGAAAACATGCATAGCAATATTTCAGAGCCAGACCTGTCCCTTTCTGCAAGGCCAGGAAGGGGAGGGGAGCTCTGTGTGGGCTGCCAGAATGAGCAGGGGGGAAGGGAAGTTTGGTGGGTGGCTCAAAAGTGCAGAGGCAAGCCACCTGTGCCTCTTTACCAGGGAGATCCATTCTTCTCCCCTATAGCCCTTCTCTTTACCTATCCTCATTGAGACTATGAAGTGTATCTTGATTATCATTTATCTAATGATTTATAGCCTTTTTTTAGTTCAATGCATGCCATATTTGTTTTTCTGGGTTTTGTTTCCTTTGCTTAGGCTGATTTTTTTTTCTAGTTGAATCTATTTTCTTCCAAATATCATGGTGTTCTTTATTTGTCTGTGGTTTCCAATCTTTGTGAATCTCTGCATCAGTTTCAGTCAGCTGCTGGGTCGGGTGCTGTCTGCATGTATAAAAGTCTCCTAAGTAATATCAGGGATTGATGCTTCCCATGGGATGGGTCTCAAGATGGGCAAGGTATAGTTTGGCTCTTCCCTTAGTGTCTGCTCCATCTTTATGCCTGCATTTTTTGTTCCGGGTCAAATTTTGGGTAGAACGTTTCATGATTCAGTTGGTGTCCTTAATTCTCCACTGGCTGTCAATCTGGCTGCAGGAGACGGCCTCTTCAGGTTCCATCTCCCACTGCTATGCATCTCGGCTACTGTCACCCTCATAGACTCTTGGGAGCGTTTTCTATCCATGGTATCCTTTACATGCTAAAGATGCCTCCACTTTCTTCCCTCCCCGGCCCCTGGCCCTGCCAGCTGCAGATTTCCTTTCATTTTCCTGGCTCTTTGTCACTGTCTCTCACCACACCTGGTCCTGAACACCCCCTTCCCATTTCCAATCCTGCTTTCCACCAAGTCACCTCTCTCCATCTGCCTCCTTTGACTGTTTTATTCTGCCTTCTGAGTGAGATTCAACCATGCTCACTTGGGTTAGCTTCTTTGGGTCTGTGCAATGTAGCATGGATATCCTGTACTTTATGGTTAATATTTACATGCATGTCCTTTTGGGTCTGGATTACTTCATTCAGGATGTTAATTTCTAGTTCTGTCCATGTGCTTGCAAGTTTCATGATGTCCTTGTTTTTAATAGCTGAAAATTATTCCATTTTTTAAGTGAACCACATTATCTGAATCCCTTGTTCTGTTGAGGGATATCTAGGTTGTTTCCAATTTCCAGCTATTATGAGTAGAGCTGCTATGAACATAGTGGAGCACATGCCATTGTCGGTATATGTCTATGAAGGTGCCCTAAAGGTAACACTCCCTCCTATTAGGCTTAAATTAATGGATGGAGTAGGCAGAGTGATTCCTAATCACAGGAAGGAACTTCAAATAAAACCTGCCCCACTGTGGTCCAAGCATGGGAGGGTCCATCACCTTAGAAGCCAAACTTGGCAGGATCACCCATATTATGCTGGTTCTGGAAACTGAAATATGAAAAATTCAAGGTTATGAACACATCCTCTGTGGTTTCAGTTTAGCACTATTCCACCTATCTTTTGCCAGAGTCAGAGCCCCAGTGAAGATTCTGTGAGAGTTCATTGCATTGAATTAGTGAGGATGAAGCTTGAGTTGCATTTTGCAACCACAAGATGTTGAGATATTTAAGGCATTGAGAAATCTGTCATGCAGAGATGCACACACGGAAAGGAATAACCAAACTGAGAGATGAATGAGAAGTTACAGGAATTGGACCATCCAACCCTTAGAAAGTGAAGTCTAATATGTCTGAGACAAAGATATATGATTTGTTGTTTGCCCTGCTGTGTTTCTTGTCTTGGTCCAATCTCCCCTCCCTATGTGCACATGCCTAGCTATTGGAATGGGAAGGGGTATTCTGTGCCATTGTATGTTGGAAAGATATAACTTGTGTTCTGATTTTAAAAGAAGGCGAGATCAAGAAATTGCCCTGAATGTCAGAAGAGACTTTGAACATTTGAGCAGTGTATTGAACAGTAATAGTCCTACAGACTATTAGGATCAATGAAGTAACACTGAATGCATTTTCATCACAGGGTGAATATGAGCCTATAGTGCCCAGGGTCAGAATGCAGTTGATTGAAACAAAATGTTCCTAGATAGGCTGATGTCTTTGAATACATGCCTGTCCTTTGTGGCTTTCTTTGGTGAATTTATAGAAGCTCTTTTAGGAGGAGACTTTCTAGATTTTTTTTTAAGGGGATAGGATTTATGTGTCTGTAAACTCAACAAATTTCTTTTTTTCTTTTGTGTTTTTTGTTTCTCCAATACTTTATATATTCATTATCCTACTGAACACTGTTCCCCCTCCAAGTCACCCCCCCTCATAGAGTCCCTTTCCCAAATCCCTTTTTTTCTCCTTTGAGTGGCTGTGGGCCTCATGGGTGTCCCCCAACCATGGCACATTAAGTGTCTATTGGATTAGGTGCATCCTCTGCCACTGAGGTCAGACATGGCAGTGTACTTAAGGGAACAGATTGCAAAGATAGTCAAGAAAGTTAGGGACAGCCTCTACTCCAATTGTTGGGAAACCCACATGAAGTCTGAGCTGTACATCTGCTCCATATGTGCCAGGAACCTTAGTCCAGCCTGTGTATGCTCTTTGGATGATGGCTCACTCTCTGAGAGTCCCCAAGGGTTAAGGTTAGTTGAATCTCTTACTCTTCCTGTGGAGTTCCCATCCCATTCAGGGTCTTCAATCCTTCCCTGCACAATTTGATAAGAATCCCCAAGATCCTTTCAATGTTTGGCTGTGGATCTCTGTATCTGTTTCAGTCAGCTGCTGGGTGGAGCCTCTCAGAGGACAATTATGCTAAGGCCCTGTCTGCAAGCAAAACAGAGAGTATCCTTAATGTCAATGACTGGTGCTTGTCCATAAGATGGGTCTCATGTTGGGCAAGTTTTCATTGATTATTTCCTCAGTCTCTGCTCCATCATTGCCCTTGCATTATCTTAGACAGGACAAATTTTCTTCTTTGTGTCTACTGTGTGGTGGTTGAAACTGATCCTTCAGCTTTTGTCTCATGCTCTCATACATTCACCACTTGGACTCTGTCCCTAAATCACATAACATACTGTAGAAGCATTTATTATCCAATGCTAAGCCATTTTGCAAGATGAGTGTTTTTTTATTTTTAATTTTATTCCTTTCGTTTTTGTTTTACAAGACTTTTCTCTGTGTAGCCTTTCCTTTTCTGAGGGGGATTAGATGTGGGCCAACATACCTAGCTGATTATGTTTTTGTATTATTAGCTTATGTGCTTGGAATGTAGGATTTTGTACATGCAAGCATATGCTGTTGTGCAGATCTTCATTCACATGTTGAATTTTGAAGTTTGGCCAAGAAGACCCAGACTATATTTTATTTCTTAGGAGTGCATGTGTTCATGACATCAGTACTATCCGGGGCTTCAGAATTGTTGGATTGCAGGTGTGTGACATTTTTCCTACCTGTTGAATTTTTTCCAGTGAGTATGAGAATTTTTGCCAGTGTGCATGAATATGAATATCATGTGTGCCTCACCTTTACTGTTGTCAGAAGTCAGCCTCAGAACACCTGAACTTGAAGTAATGAGCACTTGTGAGTCCTCATGTAAATAATGGCAATTGACCCCCTTTATGTGGAAGACCAGCAAGAACTTTCCACTGCTGAGCCCTCTCCTCTGCCCTGTGTTGCCCATTTATGATCAACATTTATATTACTAGGATTTTCATCTGTCCATTTGTAATGGTTTATACAAGCATTCCCTTTTATAAAATTTTATTTATGTTGCAGTTTAAACTGGGACACTTCAGGTTTCTGCCAAATGAATACAGAACTGTACTGAATGTATGATTCTTTGTAGGAACTTTAGTAAAGATCTCTGAATTCTTTCTATATTTTTTGTTGGCTTGATTGCATTTTGCAGGGGAATAAGGGTCTTAATATGTACCTCTTGCTGTCCTGGAACTTGTTGTGTAGCCCAGGCTGGCATCGAACTCAATGACATACACCTGCCCATGCCTCTGGGATTGAAGACATGAACAAAAACAACCAGCTTGCCCATCATTTTATTACTTTGTGATTGTTTATACAATTTTCTGATGTGTGCTTAATAATGTTGATCTGTTATGCCTCTCTCCTCCCCCCTCTCTATCAATTGTAATTTGTCTTGCAAGGCCATATCCTATTCAAAGGGTTCAGAAGTGACACAGGAGAACCTCATAATTCAATTTCCTTCTAAAATAATTTGCTGATTAGATTATAACTTCTGTGTCAGGAAAGAAGTGGAGGAAGCACCAGAATTATATGACTATATTGTCAAGGAAGCATACATTTATTTTACATAAGTATCATGTTTTATGTTGTACACATGTATGGGATATTTTAGGATGCAGTGACTTATGATGAAGTCCATATGAAGTTCACTGGTTAAGAGTGGGATTTGCTGGATCCTTCCCAGAAAAGTCTCTATGAGGAGGTGATGCTGGAGACCTACCAGAACCTCACTGCTATAGGTAAGACTGTGAATTTTCTTTTGCTTTTCAAAATAAGGAAACAAATGTTTCTGCGTAATTGATCTTCTGTTATTTCAATTGATAATGAGGAAGAATGAGCTGAATAAGTCAGGTTCATGGAATGTTCACAGTAGCTTTCACAGTACTGTGAAAATTCACAGTAACTTGAATTTTGCCTAATTTCCGATACTATATCATACATTTTCTGATACTATATTTTAGGCTACAATTGGGAATACCATCACACTGAAGAACATTGTCAAAGTTCTGGAAGACATGAAAAGTAATTGTCATGTGCAAGCTGATACAAATATACCTCTGAGGAAATTTTAGTATGTCCTGGAAGCTCTAAAGAAAAGTAAGAGTGTAAAATATCAATTCTTTAAGTTTACCTATGATTACGATATTTTCATAGAACCATGTACCTCAATGTCAGTTACCTGATTTGTAACAATGCATTCCTCTAAGAAAAAAGACAAGGAAGCAGTAACTTAACCAATATCTTTATTTGATTTGTAGCTGCATTAGAGCTATGCTATAGAACTGCCAATGTGTTTAGTTTCACACCACTTAGATACTGCAAAAGGTATACACATTGAATAGGTTATAAGTATATATCCAAAACCTTCTTTTTTTTTTAAAGAGTACATGTCCCATACCTCACTTCACATATCCTCTTTTTTTTTTTTTTAAGAATAATTTATTTATTTTATGTATAGGAGTACATTGAAGCTGTCTTCAGGCACACCAGAAGAGGGCATCAGATCCCATTACAGATGGTTGTGAGCAACCATGTGGTTACTGGGAGTTGAACTCAGGACCTCTGGAAGAGCAGTCAGTGCTCTTAATCACTGAGCCATCTTTCCAGCTCCCATCCAAAACCTTCGAATAAGCAAATAGTCCACGGTAAAGTTGGTGATGCTCATATACTTGTAGTGACATTGCTAAGTTTATTAAGAGGGCAGTTTATGAGAGTCAAGAATGTTTTCATGGAGAAACCTTAATCCATATGCCACATGTCTATGAGGAGCAAAAAGTCAAACTGTGTGAATTCAGTGTGGCAACCTTTCATTTGTTACTGTTCTTTTTTTGTTTGTTTGTTTGTTTTTTTGTTTTTTTTTGTTTTGTTTTGTTTTTTTGTTTTGTTTTTTGAGACAGGGTTTCTCTGTGTAGCCCTGGCTGTCCTGGAACTCACTCTGTAGACCAGGCTGGCCTCGAACTCAGAAATCCACCTGCCTCTGCCTCCCAAGTGCTGGGATTAAAGGCGTGCGCCACCACTGCCCGGCTACTGTTCTTTTAATAAGTATATCATGTGTCAAAATGGATAAAAAGCCATGTGACCACAGGAAAATTGAAAGAAACAATGTCCCTGTTTCTGTCCCAGAACAATCAGAAGACATGTAGTATTCTGCCTTTGGTAGACTTTCTGAATATGATACAAGATTGCAATTAATTAGTTTTCCGAGTTTATTGGGAATATGCCCAAAGTCACATTGCAGAAAATCCCTAAGGTACTAAGATATTGGAAATCCTTCTCTTTGCCCTGGTTCACTTTGCAAATATGGTTTGACTCATAGTCTATGAAAAGTTATGAATGCAGTCAGTGTGATAAAGTTTTGATTTGTTCCATTGTTCTTTAGGTACGCGAAACACATCATATAAAAATCTCATAGAGAAAAAGGGATGTTATAAATGTGAGCCATGTAATAAATGCTCTAACCATGACGGATATCTTCAAAGATGTAAAACAACCCCTAATGAGAGGGAACACCATAAACATAAACAAAGTGATAAAACCTTAAGATCTGATTCATCCTTACCGTTAGACCAAATGGTAAAATTCATTTATACTGTTCAAAAGTTTGAATATGATAAAGCTTTCATGTGTGCCAATTATCACTGCAGGCATGAAAGAAGTCATATTGGAGAGAAAACCTATGAATGTAATGAGTGTGGCAAAGCCTTTGCATGTCACATTCATCTCCAAAGACATAAAAGAACATATATTGGAAAGAAATGTTATGAATGCAATCAATGTGGTAAAGCCTTTGCATGTCAGTCATCTACAAAGACATGAAAAAACACATACTGCAGAGAAACCCTTTGAATGTAATCAATGTGGCAAAGCTTTTTCAAAACACAGTAGTCTCCAATATCATAAAAGAATACATACTGGAGAGAAACCTTATGAATGTAAACAATGTGGTAAAACCTTTGCATTTCACAATAGTCTCAAATATCATAAAAGAACACATACTGGAGAGAAACCTTATGAATGTACTCAATGTGGTAAAGCATTTTCACAACAGAGTAGTCTCTGATATCATACAAGA